>CAJSYZ010000008.1:600000-792636 GCA_910574455.1 Trichaptum fuscoviolaceum | reverse complement strand
CTTTGATCCGATTTGGCGAGGCCTTACAAATATACCTTTTGTGGTAACTATTAATGACTAATCAACTATTTTAAGCCTTCTATTTCCTCTACCCGACCTTCTCATTTTCCCCCGCTTCTTCTAGACCACTTTTTATTGCAGTTTTGGGCTTTTCTGAGAAAACGGGATTGCCTCAAATATTTTTGGATTTAAATTTATTTTAAGGTTGGCCAAAATTGAATTTGGCGTCTGCCCCAAAGTAGCGGCCTCTAAGTGAACTGTACCATAGGACACCCGAAATTGAAACCCATAAGACCCCGCTTGGCACTCAGGCTGGCAAGCATTTAGGGAGGTTGAAGCCACCCGTCCACCGCCGGCCTTGAGCAGAAGTTCTGCCGGTCCATGGAGACCCGCGGTATAACTTACCTTTGAACTTGAAGGTAAGGTATCAGGGTGTACTTATGATATCTTACCTGATACTACTACTAGTACGGTAAGCAAGGCAGGCATTTAGGACGACTGTCCTAGACACGGACCATCTGGCAGACCCTTCCCCTCTGCTAGATCCTGGAAATTTAGGGCCCGGGCAAGACGGAGAGTTTGGCTCCGAGCCGTGCCGTTTAGTACTAGTACTACATACTACTTGTAGGACGAAAAAGCCGTTCTAAATCCTTAGTACGGGAAGCATAGCCTGAGTATGGTGGCTTCCGACTCAGCCTGAGCCGCAGGCTGCGTCACTACTCTAGTGGATGCCTTCCCGTAAGAATTTAGGACGGCGGAGGCTGTCCTAAATCTTTGAAACTCCGTCAGGTACAGGTTTAGGACAGCCATCCTAAACCGTAAGCAACATCTAGGACGGGTCCTAAATTCCTTTCCGGTTGCCACGGTGAGGTCTGCCGGATTATTTTCATAGATAAAATTGCTTAAAATGGAAGCGGGTGCGTCACATAATCTTCACTTCTACTAAATATGGTATGTGAGAACGCTGCTGTAATGTTTAGAGCCCTTCCTTGATCTCAGTAATTTAGGACGACCGACGTCGACCGGAAAGTTGGCTCCGTTCCCGGATAATATTCGGAAGAGGATTTAGGATAAGAATCGTCGTCCTAAATCCTTACGGGAAGGCATCCAGTACCATCATAATGATGATCACGGTGCCTCCGCATCATCATGCCGTGAAACACAAACAAGTATAGTACTACTATAGTACTATCCGGCGAGGACTCGGACTCCGAAGCGAACTGCGGCGGCCGAGCTGTCAAGTTGCTGAGATCATCAACTTCAAATTCGACTAGTAAGTACTAGTAGTAGTAGTAGTAGTACTAGTAGTTACGGTAGTAGTACTACTCGCAGCGGGTGCACTCATGCTGTGGCACTGCCAGTGCCAGTGAGGCTGGGAAGTCCTACTACTAGTAGTAGTAGTATCACTGGCATAGTAGTACTAGCCTGAGTACTTAAATTTAATATAGTACTACTCTTCACGGCACTCCGTCAGCCTGAGTCACGGTGTGGCCTGCTGGCAGCGGTAGTATCCGACTTCCATCAACTTCTTCAAGTTCACGTTCCGACGGTGAATAGCTTTTAGTTGCCACTGGCAGCGGACCCCATCATGATGCCCCCCACATCATCTTGAAGCCAGCAACTCAACGACTATCCTTCAGAATGTCTGTTGTCCCTCACGCTAACATGCCAGTGCTACCTGAGCCTCCCAATCAAATCCAAATCAGGCTGCTACTGGGTCCAGATGATGCCAGACGAGCTGGTATGTAGTACATGTCTCAAAAACTAGTATTAGTAGTAATTTCAATTCTTTCACAAAAAGTCCAAACAGGACTAGTTTCTTCCGGCGAAAATGGAGCCCATCCGTGGCCCGAGCTTATAAAGACGCGGTCAGACATGGTGAAATGGATTGAATTTCTCATTCAGTTGGTACAGCGAGATGACAGTGGCAAATCAGCAATCAAGTAAGTGTCATTCATGTTGCCAGCCTTCAAAGTATGTGACCAGGACATTCTCTTGACAGCCTGCCAGTGAATGGGCCCGGCGTCTCCATGTCCGACTCGGAGTCTCTTGCAAGTGCAGGGCCCGGGTTGAGGTCACAATCGGAGTTTGAGGTCGGACTAGGAGTTGGCAGTGGCAATTTGACGTCTGCCACTGAGGCGGAACCAGACACATCCAATTTGGAATTGTGAGTAGTGTTGCCAGCCTGAGCTTAATTGCATCTTGATGACATTCCATTCTACTGTCAGCGAGGCCGCCAGTGCCGGTGCCACTGGCAGTGGGGTGGCAAAACCTGGGTCGGACGTGGACTCCAAGCCGTCAAACAGTGTCGAAGACTTGAAAACGAACCTGTGAGTGACATTGCCAGTCTGTGTAGATTGCTTCTTATCTCTTTCCTATACCCAACTAGCGACTTGTCAGTCACCATGCTCAATGGGATAGGGGGCGACTTGGACAAAGCGGGCAAGGAATGGACGGACATTGGAGGAAAGCTGGTCGAGACTGCCAAAGTTCTCAACCAGGTGATAACAAAACTCAAGGATGGAGCGGCAGCTCGGGCGGCGAATCCTGATGAAAAACAGAAAGTGGATGAACGGCTGGATCGGGCGATGCGGAATGTTGGATCTCAAGATCTTGAGAAAAAAAGGGAAGATCTGAAAGCCACGAAAAAAAAAGGCGGCCAAATCGGAGAACACGGATTACTCGGAGACAATAAAGACCTTGCAGGAGAAAGTCGATTCTCTCTCCAACGAGATACAACATATAAAGGACCAGGCAACCCTGAATTACCCGATGCTTGCGAGGGCTGCAGCTGAGGAGGGCATCCATGCGCTACACTCCGTCATGGCAGCTAATGTTAGCAAAAGGCTTGACAGTCAATTTGATATGATTCGAAGCACCACCGACAAGGTGCTTCAAATGAACGAAAAGCTGGCTCGTTTGGAGACATTGGATGCTGAACGGAAGGCGGACCAGACATTGGATGCTGAACGGAAGGCGGACCGCTCCAAAGACGACCTTTTGACGCGGACTATAGCATCGTTCGCTGTCATGATACGCGAGCTTCAAATCATTGCCGTAGCAGCTGAATCGGTAAGTCATCTTGAAAGCTATTGCAAAACAAATTAAACTCATGAGTTCTCACATAGAGCGAAGCGGCAGCTTGTAGTATTAAACTACGACACGTCTTCGAGGACGCCAGGAACATTCTTTATATGGCTTTTGCCATTGTTTTCCCAAACAAATTCAAGATCGAATCGGTTGCCCCTTTTGACATTACTGGTGATGGCGGTGTCAAGACAGCGGGGCTCATCAGAGGTGTAAACGAGCTTTACGCTGAGTTCACTGCCCAACCAACCATGCGCCGGGACGGAAAGGTTCCCATTGCAAGGCATCTGTTTGATGACCTGCTCACCGCTTTACCTGAAAGCCTCATATCCTCAGAGGAAGCACGCTACGAAGAGTGGTTAGCAGGGATTGAAGACAAGTTAGCAGACTTCCGCGAGGAGGATACGACATACAAGGACGCGGATAAGGCGAAAAGCAAAGCAATGGCGAGGGTGGAGACGACAAATGACCCAAAGTGTGGTGACAAAGAGAAGGGCCGGGCCTCCAAGACGCTGAAGGAAGCCGAAAAGAGGCTGGAGAGCTTGGTAGAGGACGCGAGAGCAAAGCTTAAATCCAAATACCCCTTCACAAACTCCTGGCAGCCGTCGCCTGACGCAAAACCCATCGAAAAGTTCCGTTTCTTTCTTGTGCGCTTCTATCTTATCTTCGAATTCCATCGAAGGTTGTATGTCATCCTCAATCGCAAGCTGAAGAAGTTGGATTCACAACAGCCAGCCACCACACTTGACGAGCAGGAGTCCACATGGGATGCCAGCATAGATGACTTTACGTGCAAACCGTTCCCAAATCTTGATCCATCAGAAGAGGGTGTCCTCGATCTGAAGGACCTGCCTAAGTTCTATTTCGAGGAATTCTTTGCAAAGATGGCCGAAGAGGGCGACATCGAATACTATGGCTCTGAGGACATACCCCATGCGTCGGCCAAAGGTTTTCCTCCAAAAGCTCTCCCAGCTGATATACAGCGCAGTTTTGAGGAAGTCTCAGCTTCTTTCGACCAATTATCCTTGAACACACTAGCGGAAGTTGTCAAGCAGGCGAATCTCACGGAAGTCCCGGTGCCAGTGCGAAAGTGGCCGGAAAATGACGAAGACCGAAAAAAATTATCGAAGATCCTGCATCTGGAGAAGCGGCGAAATACGCACAGGGAGAAAGCTGTTATCCTTTCCAACGCGATGCAGATGATTACGTCTTCTGAACATGTCGTTTTTGAGGTGAT
This sequence comes from Trichaptum fuscoviolaceum, assembly GCA_910574455.1. Classification (NCBI taxonomy): domain Eukaryota; kingdom Fungi; phylum Basidiomycota; class Agaricomycetes; order Hymenochaetales; family Trichaptaceae; genus Trichaptum; species Trichaptum fuscoviolaceum. Next base: position 788,312 of record CAJSYZ010000008.1, on the reverse strand, counting down.
GAACGAGACTCCACTCAGGCAACATTTGAATAAACTTATCCACGACCGACATTATTATGGTGACGACGAATCTCTCTTCAAATTCATAGAAAACGCACCATCCGTACTGCACCTGACAGCGGGGGAACCACTCTTTACCTATGAACAGCAGGACGTGCTTAAAAGGATATGCAAGATAGTGGGGAACCATGGCCCTTATGGTCGGGCACCTCAGTCTTATTTGGCTCTGCGCATGGACTGGGCAAAGGAAGTGCGTGAGCAAACACGGAAGCCTCCTAGTTCCAAGGAAGGATTTGTGAATCCTTCCAATCCTCATTACAAAGAGCCATTTGAGTTTCGGATTACCGGCGAAGGCGTATCTCGACTCAAATCTTTGACGCCCTTGTCCTAGTATACTACTACCCGTAGTATATGGTCACGGTATAAACTTCGTCGAGTCTATCTGTCTTCCTGATAAACAATGATGTTTCGACTTTGTCTTTCCGATAATAGTAAACAATGATGTGTCGTCTTTTTCTTGAATAAAACGCCTATGTCTTGCTTGATTGTGTGATGATATGACCTTCAACTTGAAGATATTTTGTAAATACTGATCACCACATCTCATACGATGCAGCGCATCCCCAGGCTGCCAGGAGTATCTACTAGCCTACTAGTACTCGTACTAGTAGTACCCGAAGGCTTGTTTGTGTTGTGCTTCTACTTTAACATTCAAGTTTCGGGGACATACACCGTGTTAAAGTTCCTCTGGCTCAAGTTGCCTTCAACATCACTACTTCATCCCTTCAATGTTCCGGGGAGCAAGATGAAGAGGACATGGACGGCAAATTCTTCTGCCAGTGATGTCTGAGTCGGAGTCACTCAGGCTCACTGCCACTCAGGCTGCCAGTGCCAGTGGCACGCCGGTCACTGGCACGGTGACTTCAAGTTCAACTTGAAGTTGTGGCACTCACTACTAAGGCTGGCAGGCTGGCACTCAGTTGTCGACTTCAACTTCAAGTTGTTGCTACCACAGGCATAGTACTTGGTGGACATTGAAGATGCTCAACACTGGCCGTAGTCACCATGCCATACAACCAGGCTCGTTAACAGAGAACTTCCTCAGGTTGTCTTACGTCCTGGTGTATTTTCTGTTTAACACTACGTTCTGCTCTCCAGGATTACATCTTGGCCCGCACCCTCCACTATTGATCGCATCCTACGCAATTATCGGAAAAAGGAACAGCCGCTGCCGTAGGATGTACAGTTGAGTTGACACGGGATCATCTTACACACTGGCACTGGCAGCCTAGGGCAGGAACCACCTTACAGACACACTTTAACCAATCATCCAAGATGAGTAAGCTCTATAATATCGTTGATGGCCTCAAGTGACTTTTCAGTAGCGAACTGACGTAGTCATGGCCTCCTCCTCAACTACCACTGTATCCCAACGCCCAAGTCACCGCAGATTCTCTTCTTCACTTTTCTACCAATTTTCAACATCGAATTCCTCCTGCACGTCCCGATTCTCTCCCAACACCATGCGGGACCTTGTACAACTCTGATAGACCTCTTTCTTCCGCCGCGCATCTGCCGACTCGCGCTTTGCCTGTCTCGGCACGCTCAAATTGTTCTATCGGTTTCAACGCCTCGCGCAGCTCGCGTAAAACGTCTGCGCCTTACTTTGTTAGCTCCCTGTGGGTCGACGCGTTTCTACTCGTGCGCCGCTCTAGGCTCGTATGGAAACCAAGGGGGTAGGAGTTCGACCGCTTTTGCAGAGGAACGAAACCACTGCCGTCTACGCAATTTACTGCGCCCACAGCAGGCGCCCCAATTCTTGACCCAGGATTCTCTCGCAGATTTATGCCGACGCGTATCCCCCCACCGACTAAAGCAATGGCGAGCACACATGCGCACGCGTCCACCTCCACAGTTGACAACACAAACTTCTTCAGCGATTTGTGATGGTAGAGTGGTTACATCCGTAACCATATATCATGAGTGAACCTTCTCCGAGGGACAGGGCTATGCCAGAGAGCTCATCGTCAGTGGTGGCTGATGACCAGCTCAGAGAGCAGGACATTAAAACTGGTTGCTGCACTTGCATCCGAGGTCCGCTCCTCTCAGGTTTTGAATTGCGAGACGCATCACCGACGTTTCGGATGTGCAAAGAGGCAAGTTACTGAACCGGCCCTCACAGGCACGAGGAGAGGATGTATGCGTGCAGTAATCAGTGAGCGAAAGCTACTACTGTACTTCTCGAGTAAGTTGTTCTTTTAATTTTTGAATCATAATACTCACGGGCTTCTTCAGCTTTGGAGCATCGGCACGGGGAATGTCTATACGTTCTCCGAGAACATCTGCATAAGATTTACGCCGAAAATTATATTGTCTTCTTTTCTTGGGGTGGGGGTAGGGGGATTGGACACATCCGTTCGCGTATGGAATCTGCAAATGGGTATGATTTTCTTCACATTCCTGTATCCCCGACTCATCAGTGACAACTTTCCAGTATGACTCCGACTTTCTTGTCACCGGAAGGAACGATGGCCGCGTCAGCTTCTTCTCGTTCCATCGTTCCTCTTTTCCTCGACCATCTCAAGCTCAACAATAAGCGGCCACAGGACTCGCGCTGAGCAGTCAGTCGGGACGAGTCTCTATCCCTACCGTCTACTCTCACTTCAGGGATCCCTGCTCAATCGACATCTAATCCTAAGTTCGCCTGGCCTGAGCGGCGTAAAGAGCCCAAAAACATGGGAAGGATGCTGGAGAGGGAAGGTTGCGAAGTTGCGCGGTCGGATTCGTATATACGGGGCTATGTATCACCGGGCAGTTTGATGCATCCCAATATTCCGCTTGCATGCACAAAGGTCGACAAAGCGACTCACAACTCAATTTGCAAATGCCGCAAAGGGAAAAATATAACTGCATTTTCGACATCATCCAAGTTGTTGTCAACTTGTCGTGTTCCCATTCCTTGCCAAACACCTCTGCCCCGCCACCATTGCCGCCTAAACGGAGAACACTCGGTTTCAATGTGCAGTATGAGTCCATCATCGGCCGACAGCGCAATTCCCTCAGCTCCGAGGACGAGAAACGCGCCTTCATGCAAATTACTCCTTCCGAAGCGGGTTGGGATGCATTCAAGTTGGCCCATTTCCCATTTTGGCACGGTTCTAGTTCAAGTTTCGGGTTGTGTACAGGGATGACTGTTGTATGGTGAGTTACTCATGGCTTTCTTCGAAATCCTTCTAGAGCTGATGGAGCAGCTTCTTGTGCAGTGGGTTGTATCCTCCCGACTTCTTCGGAGTTAACATGACTCATTTTCTTGTTCGTTTGTGCTTAAAATGAAAAGAAGCCTTATAATCAAGTCATCCGGAAGAAATCATTTGTCATCTCCTACTATCAGTTCAACTTGCGGTTTATCCGAGTCATAGTACAAAGCACTAATAGCTCCCTCTCTCTTTCTAGAAGAATGGGAAATCAGAAAACTGACTTCAACTACTTTGTATAAGTGTGAAGTGGGAGCGGGTATTGTCCCCAAGATCATCATCAAGCCATTCCACCGTGAATCATGTTCTCAAATCTTCGTACTATCCTTCTCATCCTCCTCTCCCTTGATTACGCACGCCTGCACCTCCGCACCGTCCTCCGCTTTCAGCTCGTTCAACGGTGGACAGCAAGGGCTCAAACGAAGGTACTTGTTTCATTCATATCAAGATCTGTACACTGACTTGTTGCTAGATACACAAGAAACTGCAAACGTTTCTTGATCTTCTCGGGGTACCACCAACACCTCTCTCCGAATTACATCAATATAGGCTCCATAATATAGTTCCGATACAGTGTCGCACGGGCTTGGATGTGGACAATGCAGTGACTGCAATATATGCATCATTGCCACAGGTACCAGCTAGTAGATTTGTCTCGATCGACATCGAGTGGGCAAGTGGCGGAGAAGGGCCCAATCATCGCGTGGACCTCATCCAACTCGCAGTTCAACACCACATTTATCTAGTCAGGACGCATACTCTTACTGACCTTCCCCCTACGTTGGCGCAACTCCTTGGGGATGGTACAGTCATGAAAATTTCCGCAGGAATCAACGGTATGAATAACTTATCTTTTCTCCTGCGAGGTGGCCTAACAGAAGAAATGGCAGGTGACGCAGTGCGTATAAAGCGCAAGTTTCGCACCTCTGTGCGCTCCTGTGTCGATCTGACAGATTGGGCACGCGTTGTCTACCCGGAAGTCTGGCCCAAAAACCCGACCTGGTCCCAACTGCTCTTAAACCCTCGTCTCTGGTTCCAGCATCCGACTCCGACTGTCAAGCTCGAAAAAATAGTGGGAGAAGTATTGAGGCTGAACGTCAAGAAGAGTAGTGAGGTCACAATGAGTGACTGGGCAGCTGACGAGCTATCAGCGGCACAAAAAGAGTGTAAGTTATCATTCTGTTGTTCAAGATCAACCATCTTCAAGTTCTCACTTGCATGATCTGCTGTACTGGAATACTAGATGCAGCTATTGACGTTCACAGCACGTTTGCTGTAGCTTTGGCCCTGAGCCAAAGCCACTCACCCTTACCGGATAAGTACATCAAGAACTTCGAGGCTTGATCTAGTAGGCTGAGGCCCACCAGTAGCAGGTTTGACCAAATGTGCTTGAGTTATCGAGTAAATTGTTGTGCGCATGCTCTTGTCTTTCAAAGTTGCCAGGAGATTCATGATTAAAATTTATTATTGAATTGCCTTTTTTTCCCGAATGATCACCGTAGTCTGAGGTATCAAAGTGGTTTGGAAGATGTCGCCAATGGTGTCTGTCTGCTGTTCGGATTGCTTGCCATGATGATGCTTCCAGTGGAGCTTTAAATCTAAAATTGGAACTTGAAGAGTTCAAGTTCAAGTTGCCACCGTGACTCGGACTGCACTTGCACTTGAACTTGAACTTGAACTTTTTACCACTGCGTCCCCTCAACGACACAGTGTACGTTCTCCAGTCTTGTTATGAGCACTTCTCCGCCATCCCCCACCCATTCCATAAGACCACTTATTGGCCTGAACAAGTTATGTTTTATCCTACCCTCAAGCTTGTATTGAACTCGCCTAGACTTCAACATTTCCGAATGAACCAAAAAACGATAGTGTACGTCTGAGAACGTGCTTCTTGCTTGATCTTATCACTCACATTTGTCTTTAGTACCTGGAGAGGAGAAGGTGGGCGGCCTTGTTATAGTGAGAGGAGCTCCGACGTGCACGCTGAAGCGAGCATCTTCTACCTTTCGAACGACACCCGCTGAGGATAGGCCGATACATGTTGCATCACCAACTGTTGTGATCTTCATCAAAAATTAGTAACAATCCTTCGTCTTCAACTAGAGTCGACACCGCCTTATAGGAAAGGAAGGGCAAGGGCCGTCCGCTGACGATTGAAGAGGTGGCAGAGGACGCTATTGATGAGGGGGCAGATGAACTACACGACCGATCCCGCGCCAGCCTTGCGCATGTGTCCTTGGATGCCCCTCGCTTCACATATCAGTTTCCTGCGCCGAAACCGCCATTGCAACGTAGTAAATCTCGCGTCCGTCAATTGCAGGCTGACGGCCCCGGCCCCGGCCTCGGAACACCACCTCATACCGTCTTGCGAGACACCTTCATACCTCTAGTTGAATGTGATACACCTCCGATAGTGAAAAACGCGATGACGCGAGGCGAACATCTTTCCATGAAACAGCTGCCAGCATCTCCCGGCCAATCTCTAGCAAGTCGCCGGAAGGTAGCGTGAACCTAGGCGCTACATCTAGTTCACAAGCATCGGACTACGGTGGCGAACATCTATGAGGGCATGCGAGGGAAGAGAATAAGCGCAACCTTTGAAGCCTCTGGAACTATAAGTACGGACTTCTCTTCTTGCTATTATATTACTAGGCTTATACTGGTTTATTCATCAGCGAAACCACATGCGTCTATTTCGGATACTTTGCTCTTCAAACATATCATATCAACACAGATCTAACCGAAGCTAAATGTGTTAGACAATTATTGATCTGGACAACTTCGCGGGGCGATGGAGCTCGAGACTGTGACTACTAGTACAGCAAATGGGCGGTCAACCTATGCTGCGCTTTTGTCTTGGAGAGAATTGTCTCACTTTTCTTTGACGCAGGTGAACTTTCAAGTGCGTACCATTGTTGTCGCGACTACGACCGTCGCTCGTGGCGACTTGACGCAGGAGATCGTGGGCGTGTCTGTTCAGGGTGATATTCTGGACTTGGCCATCAATGGCATGGTTGACCAGTTGGCTCTCTTCACTGCGGGGGTGACCAAAGTCGCGCGGGAAGTCAGAACGAAAAAAACTCGGTGTTCAAGCTGAAATCGAGAATGTTCATGTCACAGCAAAAAATCACGTATGTTTATTTCACTAGCATTCCGCTGAATTGTGTAGTGTGGTTTTTACTGAACGCACTCCGAATAGAATGGCTGTTGACACCATGGCCGGAAACTTGACGACCGAAGTGCGTGGTTTCGCGCAGATCAGTACTGCAGCTACTAGTATAAACGGCGACTTCACGTGTTTCATCACCGTCAAAGGCTCAGGCGAGATGGAATCCTTTGAGACTCATCAAATCAATTAAATTGTGCACTACTTGCGCGAGTCGATTTAGAAGAACGCCGCCGCTCGTGAAGCTGCCGAACTTGCCAGTCGCTCCAAGTTGGAGTTCTTGGCGAACACGTCTCATGAGATTCGACCCCTATGAACGGTATCATTGGCATGAAAGAGTTTACGCTGGATAGCAATTTGAATAAGAGTCAGCGCGAGAGTCTTCTGCTGGTGCATAGTTTGGCTCGGAGTCTGCTATTGATTAATGTCGATATTTTGGATATCTCGAAGAGTAAGCTAATCCGCCGCCGATGCTTCCGAATTCAGTTGCTAATATTTCGATTAATTACTACGTTCGAAGCAGGCAGGATGACGATAGAGCAAGTTTGGTATTCACTGAGACACACGGTTTTCGGTAACCTCAAGACTCTCGTTGTACGACCATCGCAAAACAACCTCGACCTCACATATGATGTTTACCCAGACATTCCTGATCAGCTCATCGGTGACTCGCTGCATCTGCGCCAGGTCATTACGAACATTGTCGGCAACGCTATCAAGTTCACCTCGAGCAAGGTCGTGTGGAACGGACATGCTGCGCTGTCGTGCCGTCTGGTTGGCATCAAGGACTCGATGGTGAAGGTAGAGTTCTGTCTCACGGATACGGTATCGGTATTACGAAAGGTACAGTGAACTTGATCTGTGGTACGTTCGTGCGAGGGGATGGATCAACCACTCGAGTGAGCTCTTCTCGAATAGTCATTTTGTTCCGGCCTGTAGTGGTCTTACTTTCTTAAATCTAGGACTACGGTGGTGCTGTCCTTGGTCAATCAGTATCGAAGTGAGTTGTGTCGCTGATGAATAAGACGATGTGAGTTGAGAGCGAGCTGGGCAAGGGAAGTTCACGACCACCTCCTAAATCAGCCAGTTGTCCACCGAGAACGTACTTTCGATGATCCAGGCATTCGCGAAGCAGAAAATCCGGCTTGCCAATACGCTGGACGACCGAACAGGTGTAGTGATGCGTATCACAAAGCTTATTCTGAAGCCTTACGACGTGAGCGAAGTTGCAGATAATGAGTGTTGCCTACATATCGATGGGATACTTGTTGATTCGCTGACGGCCGTAAGTCATCTTGTTAAAGTGCATTCGAGCTACAGTATAAAGCCTTACTCAAACACTTTTCGGATGATCCAGAAGGAACAAACCAGGAGTATGAACACTTGCGATATATACCGATCGTTCTGGCGTCAGACCAAAACTCCCTATTGAACAAACAACTTCCAGACCGAGATCTACCCCCACTTCCCACCGGAGGCAATCTGCTTCTCAAGGATGTAGAAGCAGAGCTAGATCGATAGGTTGCGGTGACGAGAATTGACACGAGCGGCTACGGCGGACCATTCAAGGTGGAGGGTAATTCAAGAACATGGACCTTGAGGGAAAATGATCAGAACGTGCGCAATCGGACAAGAGAGAAATTGCTTTCGGAACAGATTGAAAATAGTATGTCCGAGTCCTCCGAAAACCCGTAGTAAGAACTCTGGAATTTATGTTTGACAATTGTTTCAGGCGTCAGGAAGAATATGCCACTTGGGCGGAAGTCGGACAATTCTCGAAGCGCACAAGGCAAATGTGCTTGAGTCGCTCAGCCAACAACGAAAAGCATGAACATCCTTATCAGCGAAGGCGAGAGGAAAGCAGCGCGCAGCCTACAATACTGGCGTACTGAATTACTGGTGTACTGATTTGTACTTACTATGACATTTGAATTGTACATGCTTGTACTTAGTCTTTACTTATGCTTGACTGACCTCCTGATGTACTGACGTACTGAGTGTGTCCTGAAAATTGGCTTATTTCAGTGTGTTCAGGCCATCAGTTGATTTCAGACAGGCATAGCAACATATCAGTAGATTTCAGACAGGCATAGCAACCCTTCAGTCCATTTAAGGCAGCGTCAGGACGCGTCAGTCGCCTTAAGCAAAAAGTAGTTTCCCTGATGTAGCCGATTGTTCCCACGACCTCGGACAACCGGTATTCCTCATGTTCCAGCTATCGGCCGGACATTCGCAACTTGAAAACTTGATTTGAAGCTCAAATCAAAAGCAAAAAAGTGTCGTTTGAAAGTACGCAGAAGAAAAAGTACTGACACCGCCCGGTTTCGATCCGGGGACCGCTTGTGGAACAACATTAATTTATAATGTGAGACAAGCGTGATAACCACTACACCACGGTGTCATTACTTTTACCCTTAAAAGCTTATAATCGGCATCAAGAGCGACCAAGCTGGTTGTTCAGAGTTAATGTGGACACACCCGGCCGTGGCAAGAAGTTCCTACTAGTAGTAGCAGCCTAGCAGGATCTGAGAAGAGCTGCACGAGGTGAGCCCTTCCGAATGACCATTCAAGTTGGCATACAACAAGTTTATGGCATCCGAGGCATGATGGACTGCTGGCAGTGACTCAGTGAGACCTCCGCCTCTACCAAACCATGGGAGGATACTGGGCACTACATACTGGGTAAGATAGTAGTAAGTACTATCCGATTCATTTGAGCTAACCAGCTTCTGCTCCTCCACCCACCGGAAGATTGTAGCCCACCTGAGCCAATTCCACATTATGCTAGCCTTTTAACTCGAAGTCTTATGACTTAGGAGATGTTTGTGAATAATATATAAATATATAAACAAATTTAATATCGTTTTGCCCGAGCCTCTCTTTCCACGAACGGCAGATGTACGTTGACATATTTCACTCTTCGCTTCCGGACATCGGTTGCTAATGATCTATTAGTAGTAAATATGATCGGTAGCAGTGCTGCCAATTGTGCTACTAGTAACACCGATGACCGGGCCTGAACATAGCCATGTTACCGGACGGCCCCACGGGGATATAGTGAACCAAGCCTGTTTTCAATCTCGACGTTTCCTATCCAACAACAACTCTGCGATGGGCTACAAAGGCTTGAAGTTCGAAGACATAATTGTCACTATGGATGGTGCTGTCGCAGTAGTGACATTAGACAGAGCCTCAGAGTAAGTCTACATGTATGAGTGTAGCCCGGATTCCAGCATCGTTGAATGCTTCTTGACAGGTTTAACACATACACAAATCGTCTCGTCTCAGAGCTAATCACAGCGTTTGACCACTTCGACAAGGATGACGCAGTGCGCGCAGTTGTCCTCACTGCCGACCCAAAAGCGCCTGTCTTTTGTGCAGGTGTGAGTTGATTTTATGTTTCCATTGTCTAGAACTTTACCAACCTCAATTGACAGGTTGCGATCAAGGAAGGCTCTGGTTGGGATCATCTTTGGGACCCGGAAGCTGAGAAGGAGAAGGACCCAACTCTAGGTTAGATTTCAACACTATCATTCATTTCGCATAGTATCGTCGTTCATTTATGTTTTTACGTCAGCTCATCGAGACACCGGAGGCAAATTTACAATGTCTGTTCTGCGGTGTCGCAAACTGACAATAATCGCTGTGAATGGACATGCGGTATGTATGCTTCTAAGAACTCCTAACTCTGTGTGACGGACTGTGTTCATGATGTGTTATCTCTGGTAGGCAGGCATAGGCGTTACTATGCAATTGCCTTTCGACTTCAGGTTTGCGTGGGCAGACGCAAAACTTGTGATACCTTTCGTCTCTCGAGGAATCTGTGCGGAGGGTTAGTCTGACTTAACCATCCCGATGGGCCCCGCTGACAGACTCGGAACTCCTCACTGAATAGCTATTTCGTCCTACCTTCTTCCGCGGCTAATCGGCCACTCAAGGGCATCATCGCTTTTTCTGACCGGGGATGCATTTAAACCGACGTCGCCCCATGCTTCCCTACTCTACCACGAAACCTTCCCAACTCGTGACGCAGTTTTCCCCGCCGCGTTGAAGTTTGCTAAACACCTTGCTGTGACAACCTCTATGACGTCTGTTGCGATGACGAAGACGCTCATGTGGAGAGGTGCAAGCTCCCCGGAAGAACAACATCTGTTGGAATCGCGGGCGATTCGCTCGTTAGCAATGAGTGAAGATGGTGAAGAAGGTATCAAGTCATTCTTTGAAAAGAGGCAGCCAAAGTTCACGGGAACACTCTCAAGAGATATGCCCGCATGGGTTCCCTGGGTACGTCAACATCTTTCAATTTGCTAATGCTGGCTGATGCTACCTCACGTTACTATTAAGTGGAACGAAGTCAATGTGGGACCGAGGAAAGCGAAGCTCTAAACTTGCATAACACTTGATGCTTTCTATGGAATGAATCCGAGTTACCGCTGTCCTCCTCTGCTTTTTTTCATATCCACGAGTGCGACAGTCGTTCGTATGGGTTACAAGTGAATATAGCACTACTCAAATTTGTCGGCGATTGGTTATGCGAAATGATACCTAGTGATAGTCAGGCCATGAAAGGAGGCTGATCCCTACTCTAATAACGATACACTGTGTCTATGCCCAAGTTTTTATTCTGCTTGGATATGACATGGTGGTGGTGGAGTAAGATTTCCTGATATTCGGGATGCATATACTGCGAACGGGAAGAGAGCCTGCAGAAGTGACGTCCGAGTTTCGAGTATGATCAAATTATCAGATAAGATAAGATGAGGAGCCCTTATTGCATGATTTGCGCGAATACGCACGTCAATGTGAATGTGAACGTTTCGTGTCCGTTACCCACCATCCTTCTTCCATCAAGACACCAACACCGAGGCAGGGAGCTCGCATCGCTGGAGATGCTGAGCGCTCTACGCTCTCAGATCACTAGAACATCCTCGCGTTCGGCACCTCAACTAATCTGTCAGCGTAATCTACTTCGCTACATTTCAACGACCACGAGACTTTATTCGAGCCGCTGCACGACTTCCTCCGCTTCTGTACTGTCTAAATCCTCATCCTCAAGACTTACTGTTGAAGCTCTTGCTCCTCCTCGTCACTTTGGTCATCTGGCAGGGCGTGATGAGCCACCTAAGCAAGACAAGAAGCCAGATGCCGGAAAGGATGCACAGAAGACGGCAAAGGACCTAGGCTCGGAAGTGAATGTCAGCTTGTCAGACCAGCGAAAGAAGGATTGGGCAATCATTAAAAGATTGATGGCGAATGTATGGCCCCCCGGTGACTGGAGTGTACGGAGCAGAGTGATGTTAGGCTTCGGGTTGCTGGTCGCTGGAAAGGTATTTATTGCACGTCGTGGCTACAATTTCGTAATAATCTGAAATAATATCTAGGTATTGAATGTGCAGGTTCCAATCATATTCAAGAACATCATTGATACCCTTAATGTGGATATCACTGCCGGGACGACTGTCTGGATAGTAGCCGGCTCTTTGGTCTTGGGATGTTCGTGCAGTGTTGAAATCTGAAAGAGCGGAGGGCTAACGATGTGCTCTAAAGACGGTGCAGCGCGAATAGGTGCAACGCTGTTTAGCGAACTTCTGAACGCCGTCTTCGCAAACGTTGGTCAACGGGCTGTCCGAAAGGTTGCGAGAGAAACATTCGAGCATCTCCTGAACCTCGATTTGAAGTTTCATCTCTCAAGACAGACCGGTGGTTTGACCAGGGCAATTGACCGAGGTACAAAGTACGCGTCTTCGCATGCTATGCTAAACTGCATGCTAAATGTTGACGCAGAGGTATTACGTTCATCTTACAAGCTGTACTCTTCCGGATTGTGCCCACCGCGCTTGAAATATCCATGGTTTGCGGAATCTTGGTGCGCCACGAGAACATTCTCGGAGGAAGGTCAATTAGCTCATTTTATAATAGACGTATAAGTTTGGGTGGGACTTCGCTGCCATTGTCGCTGTAACGATGGCCGCATACACATGGTTTACTATCCGAACTACATCGTGGAGGCAAGTAAAGCGGGACTAATATATGGGAAAAGGTGCTCATCAAAGTCTTAGGACGAGGTTCCGTCGAGAAGCCAACAAAGCCGACAACAAAGCGGCCACCGTGGCTGTTGATTCCTTAATAAACTTTGAAGCAGTCAAGGTCCGTGATTCATTGCCATATCAGACGACGAGTAACTAAAAAAGGACCCTGTAGAACTTCAATAACGAGAAATTCGAAATCGCACAGTATGACAAACATCTCAAAGACTACGAGAAATCCTCGGTAAAGATCACAACATCTTTGGCTTTCTTAAATTCCGGCCAGAATGTTATATTCTCCAGTGCCTTAACAATGATGATGTTTCTGGCGGCTCAAGGGGTAGTCAATGGTGCGATACTTCCTTTGCAAAGGAATAGAAATGGCTTGATACTTATATTTATCAGGTACCATGACTGTCGGGGATCTTGTGATGGTCAATCAGCTCGTCTTTCAGTTGTCTTTACCCCTAAACTTCCTTGGTACTATTTACCGTGAAATGAGGCAAAGTCTACTTGACATGGAGGTTCTTTTCAACATCATGACACAGCACACCCCCGTACCGGTATGTATCGGTACAGCTTCTAATAATAATTGATACTCATCCGAATGAAATAGGATAAACCTGGATCTAAGCCTCTCGAACTAAGGGGAGGATCAATACGCTTTGATCATGTTAACTTTGGATATCACGCCGACAGACCTATCTTCCGAGACTTGTCCTTCACTGTCCCAGCAGGCAAGAAAGTCGCAATTGTCGGTCCCTCAGGATGCGGAAAGTCGACGGTCTTCCGTCTCCTTTACCGGTTCTATGACCCTGCGGCAGGCAGGATCCTAATAGACGACCAGGATATCCACCAACTTCAGCTAGATAGCGTACGAAAGGCTATCGGTGTCGTTCCACAAGATACACCACTTTTCCATGCAGATATCATGCACAATATTCGATATGGTCGGCTGAGTGCGACAGACGAGGAGGTCGAAGAGGCTGCAAAAAGGGCGAATGTCCACGACACAATTGCTAGTCTTCCGGAGGGCTATAAAACGACCGTCGGAGAACGTGGGCTGATGATATCTGGAGGAGAGAAGCAGCGTCTGGCCGTTGCTCGTGTGCTGCTAAAAGATCCTCCAATATTATTCTTTGACGAAGCGGTCAGTGTTTCTTAAAGTGCAGCAGGAAATAATGATCGCTCACAATTAACCAAGACTTCCGCACTGGACGGCCGAACGGAAACAGAATTAATGAAGAACATAAATAGCATTTTATTGGACAAGTCCAGGACAAGCATCTTCATAGCTCACCGCCTACGCACCGTCGTTGAGGCCGATCTCATCATCGTAATGAACAGTGGCATGGTGGTTGAGCAAGGCACGCACCAAGAGCTGCTTGAAAAGGGCGGGCTCTATTATGATATGTGGTTAGAGCAAGCAATGGATTCCTACGCACAAGGAGAAGACGAATCTGATGTAAACGTAGATGGTGACGATGGGAAAGTCACGAGCCGCGCAGTGTAGTGATATTGAAGTGCATATACATATTACTTTACGCCTTGCTCTTTCTGTTAAGGCTGGTTTCATATAAGTGTTGTTTTATATCATGATTAATTTAAATGTAGTTTTTCCTTCTACTTCATAAGTGCCAGGCGGTGAACCTCAGAAACATGATTGCTCGGAATATACTTCAATCACTCTATCCTACTGCGAAGCCAACTTAATAAGCCTTTTGTGCCTTTGAAGAGTATGAAACAGATTAGTTAGGTGCGAGATATTATGCGTAATTTACTTACCCTCTCGTTCCCAAACCTTTCTCGGTGGAACACGGAACCTATGGAAAATATCACAAACTGTTCTTAAATCAGAATCCGTACGTTACTCACGTATTACCATCTACCAAAAAGACGTCTAAAGGCAACATCCCAAGGTTCACTGGTAGCTTCGATATGTCGTTGTCTCGGACATCGAACTCCTCTAGTTTCCATTCCGGTACTTGTCTGTTCCCCTTAAACATCGTTGCGAGGGCGTCGAAACCATCAAGGTTAGTAAGTCGGTTTCCTCGCAGTCGGAGGATTCTCAATCCCCTGCGCGACTCGCCATCAGAAGACAGCAGAAGCTTCCTTATCGTCTCTTCATTGAAGAGATCCGAAGATACGGTATTGTAGGATAAGTCCAGTATCGTGAGCGAAGGGAAGGTGGCATATATGACTTCAAGGAGGTTCTGCTTTTCAGAAGTCGAAGAGCCGGATTTATCCACTAGTTCATGGGTAACTAAGACAGAATCACCAAGTGAACAACCTTCGAGGTTGAGTTCCTCTAGTCGAGGTAGTACCCCACCACTCGAAGAAGCATCCGCGATGAAAGATGGAGGGGGGAAAGCAAATGTCGGATCAGCACGCCGGTTTTTCAGTGTTAAGACACGTAAACTTGAAGCGAAATTCTGGACCACAATTACATTCAATGGGAGAGTAGGAACAGGGACATGCATGTCCTCCGGCTTAGGCTGACTTCGCGAGGCAGGGACCAGAGAAAAGGCTCGCGCATGCCCACGGTTAGGAGGGACGGAGGATGGAAGAGTAAGTGATAGCTCCTTAGACGAAAAATAGGTGGAGTTCGCTAGTGAGGATACGGATGATGACGGCGGAGATGTTCCTGACCCCTTCTCGTATGACGAGGGTGAAGCTGCTGCTGCTGCTTGCTGAGCGCGTAACCGTCGCCTGCCACCCTCTGTAAGTAAACCTTGCTCTGCCTCAATCTCCCAAGCTTCTTTCTCGACGACCTTCGGACGAGTTATAGCTTGCTTAGGACGTGAGGTGGAGGATGAAGCGTCGACGTTTGTTGAGTTCAGACGAGCACGCCGACGACCGCCTTTGGTTAAAAGACCCTGCTCAGCTTCCACTTCCCAAGGTTCCTTGTCGCCTGCAGGTGTCGTATGCTCCCTTCGAACCTCACTATCCTTAGACTCAGAGCTAATGCCGACCATACTCTTCTTCTTCTTCAAATAACGTTGTTCAGCCTCAATCTCCCATTGCTCCCTTATAATTTGTTTGCCTACAACCACTCGTAGTTCGCCCGGGATAGGAGGAGCTGTACTAATATTGAAGTTCAACTTGGTTTCTCTCCGAGTACCAGAAAAGAAAGTGCGGACAGCTTGCTCGGTGACCCGTGTCTCTCCTAGATCCAAATTATTTAGCGTAGGAAATCCACCAATATCTAAATGTTGGAGCGAGTCGTCGCCCAAATCTGCATTATTTAATGATAGCACCTGCAGATCGTTAAGCATCGAAAGACGTGAAAAGAGTTCGGAAGATTTTCCTAGCGGATTGTGAGCCAAGGTGACTTGCCTCATCGCCGATGGTAGATAGTCATGATCGATGGAATGGGCCGTCAACTTGTTATGAGAAACATTCAGGTTATGCAGCTTCGGGAGAGGAATCTCTGCTCGTTTGACCTCCGGTTCAAAGAAGCCACCTGTGGCGACGGACTTTGATGTTTTCAAAGGTTCGCCAAACTTCGAAAATGGAAGTGATGTAAGCTCATTGTGCGAAACATCCAAGATTGTCAAGGACAATAACGAGAAAATCGGCGGAGGAAGCTGGGTGAGCTTGTTGTTCGAAACATCCAAGACTGTTAGCATAGAAAGTATAGTCAGGGATTCTGGTAACGAGCGGAGCATGTTGCAATGCAGCTGATCTGACATTAGTGCGAGTCATATACGTATAATATTTGAGACTTGCATCTATGGTTTTGAGGCTTCCGAAAAGTGACAATTCTGGCTGAAGTTCGACTATTTCATTGCTTCTGGCCTTCAACACTACCAAGTCTTGCGCCTCGAACCAGGATGGCTGCTGGCGACCCTGCTTTATCTTTTTGGGGCTATTATCTTCAGGATAGTCAGGCTCGGTGACGGAAGGTAAAGGCGCAGGCGTGACTCCAAGGTGAATTTCAAACACACATGAGGGGATGCATACAAGCGAACGCGCTGAGATATTCAGAATACCTTCAGAACTGTAAACGTCAGAAGTTCAGACGTATGTCAAACAATTGTCGAGCTCACCTGTACTTCTCGCACGTTCCACTGTTTCTCTAACCGACCACCTACCCATCTCAACGATTTCCTCATCCTCCTTCTTAGCCTTTGTGGGCGTGCCAAAAAGTGAAAGGCTAGGGCCGATGGTATCTTCGTCATTTCCAACATTCGCTTGTGTTTGTGCCTTCTTCACTTCGGCTCGCCTCAAAGCAATTTGTTCCTTCAAGCTCATCCGTTCCTTCGTCGGAGAAGCCCTTCCATTCGTTGTTGCGTTGTTCACAGATTGTGCAGATACTTTAGATGCGGTAGCTTTCGAGGATGTGCTTGATGACAGACGAGAGTTCGTCGGTAATGGAGGTGCCAATTTGGAAGGAGACGTCGGGGTTCTATACTGACTTCGTAAAGAAGTCGAAGATTTTGTTGTACGAGGGACGCGAGACATTGTGAAACGGTGGTAATGCTGAGGAATAACAAGCTTTTACGCGATGTGCTTGTGGTCACGGAGATGGTTTGGGAAGTGGCGGTCCTTTAGTACCATTTTGGAGTTACATTCAGATTTTCTTTACTGCTTTCAACTCATAATATATCGTAAAAGCTACAGAATGTGACATCACATACCAGAGAGATATAAAGTAAAGCGTTGTCATCTCGGAATAGTTTACATATCATAAAATTAGTTGTCATATGCCTACTGTATATTCTCATAGCAATTCGCGAAGACTAAAGTCACTAAGTATGGATTCTTTCCTTGATCAACTGCTTCCCATCTTCAAAAAGACCTTTCCAGTCCCAATGGTGGTGATTATATTGAGCAAAGAATACGTTTTTCTCTCCTGGGGTTGTTGGTGGGCCAGTTGAAGCTCCGGAAGTCAATCCATCTGACGATGAACTTGATAAGAGACTTGGAGAAGGCACATCTTGAGTAAAATTGAAGCCATTGCTATCACTTTGTTGATGAGTGCTGTCTGCAGGGGAAGTGCTTTTGGTGGGGCGGGGAGGGAGTGGGGGCGAAGTGCCTTTGGGAATGCTTTGGTCTGCTGCTGACTGTTATAAGAATAGTTTTATTAGAGCTATAAGGTCGTTTGGCAGCAAGGAAATACTCGCTCTTGTCTTAGCGTCAAAAGACTTAACCTTGCGAAGGACATTAGAGATAGCAGTTGGCGACGTTTGAGGGAGATGGCGACTTGCACCAGTTTTCTTCGTCGCCTGAAGTTGTTCAAATTCGTGCGAATGCCGAAGTTCAGGACGGATAGGGGTGGTCACTTGAAGCGCAGAATTGATGTAAAGTGTCCGTCCTAACTTTTCATTTTTAACTGAATTCCACCCTGATGGTAACCGTTTGGGATGTATCGGCGGAGGTACAATGGCGGACCCATGGGCATGCGGAGGGATGACAGAATCGCTCTTGGTAAATGTTAGGCCAGGACGATCCGGAAAAACCATTGAATGATTCCCTTCCACGACTGGGGATGCAGGTGCGCTGCTTGGGCGCCTCGTCGAATTGGTAGGTAAAGGTGGGACTGGACGCCCAGCAGCAGGTCTGTACTTCACTTGCAAGCTTAGAACACTTTCGGGCAAACCATCGCTTGTCGAATCTGCAACTTCAACAGAGCCTTCCACAGTTGGGTAGGCAAGCTCCTCTTCATCAGAACCGAGCACCGATATTGATGGATTCGACCGATTGTGAATAAATGCACATATCTCATTTATTGTGGGTCGTGAATCCGGGTCTCTAGACCAGCATTTGCAGAGCAGATCCCAGAAATTGTTATCCAACCCTCTCGTTGAGATCACTTCTGACGTCGGCCGATCTGGTTGTTTTCCTCCATTATCAGTGACAGCACGGACGACTGCAAAATTCGACAAGTTGGAGAAAGGTATATCTCCGGTGAAAATCTTTTTTTCAAAAGTTGTTAACGAATGGTAATGTGCAACTTTTACCGAAAAGTATCTTGCTTACCTCAAAGCAAGTCATTGCAAACGCGTAGATATCGCTTGCCGTAGATCGATGGCCTTTATTTTCTGTGGCGTCAAGAGTTTCCGGAGCTTGCCAACGCACAGTTCCAATGCCATCGCCGGTGTGTATATTTGTCTGTATGTTACGCATCCTGCTGAGACCAAAGTCGGCAATGAGTGGGCGCTCGAACTCGTCAACGAGAATATTTCCCTGTCGTGAATTCAGTAAGTGATATTTCCCAATAGTGAAAAAGAGGCAACGTACAGCACGCAGATCACCATGGATGAACGCCGGTCGTTGCGAATGCAGATAGTGCAATCCAGATGCTATCTGGGAAGTCTGCCAAGTCACTTCTCATCAATAAGTCAACTACAATATCTTTCTCGTGAACTCACAATTTCCACTCTATCAGCATCGTCGTGCCCTTTGAGGTATGCATCGAGGGAACCGTTGGCCATCCACGGAGCCACAAGCGCAATCGATGTCTTGTACGGCACACCAAAAGCGACACCGACTAACGGGAGGATATTTCTATGATTCAGCTGTCGCCATACCATCGCCTCCATGTATACGTCCTAGACATGAATTTAGCTTATTGGTTAGCTGATTAGCTGCATGCGTTACCTCAAGCTTCATCTTGTCTTCGTGTTTCGGCTTTTCTGTGCCCTCTAAAGTAACACCCCGCGGAACTTTCAGAGCTAAGATTCGCCCCGTCGTTTCCTCTTCACCCTGGAAAATGTCTGCCATGCCACCGCTAGCGATAGCTGCCTCGCGTGTCTTACGTACACCGTTGATTAACATAGAACTCGGTAAGATATTGGTGTCTTTCACTAAATCATACAAAAGCTCCTTTAGTTGATTGGAGTATTTTGTGTCGTCGTCGATCAACTGCAGTTCCGGTGTCAGCCCTTCAACGCTGCAAATCCTCATTAGATGCAGTTGCTTACTGATTGCATCCGGCTCATTGCATTGCTTAGATCTCGCCCCGGGAGACTTGATATCGTTTGTCGACCGTCAGAATTCAAGCATGCCACTATAGCTTTTGACGCATCGTAGCGATCCGCGATCCTTATGCATGTGATGAAAGTTGTCCAATAGTGACGGGTAGCCTTTACAAGTCCTTCGTCAGTGAGCCCATAACAAATAGATCGACTTTATGCCTACATTCTCCACGGCCTCAAGTAACTTAGTTGCCTCGGAGAGAAAAACGTCGATGACGTCCCAATGTTGCAAAGCGTGGATAGTCGACTGCCATTCTACTCTTCCATCTCGTTCTATGCAAGGAAGCCTGCTCGCGCCTGACAGAACAACTTAGATGAAGGTCAATGGTAGGCTTCAAATGCATACCTTCATTGTCGATCGATGCAAGTACTTCTCGTTTCATTATCTTTCCATAGAAATAAATGAACTAGGTAACAATCAGTTCAGCACATCTGCTGTTCAAAAGAGATATACATACAGGAGAGAGTTTTGCATTAAGTCGGCGATCGGCTTCATGATGCCGTTCTGGGTCCAGCTCGAGCTCGAAGAGCTTTGCGTCGAAAAGGCGGAAGATCGCTTTTCGCCACTCACGATGGCAGCTGTCTTCGTTTTTCAGGACATCCTCGACTCTTTCATAGTCACCAACATCTAGTCGATGTCGTTGCTTTAAGAGGACCTCTTGCAATGTTGGGTCAACTTCAAGAACTCGTTCGAAAAGTGACTTTCTTTCAGTCATGCTGGCGACGTGCAAGAGGGCGACGTTGATGGGCAGGCGATAAGCTTGGCCTGTGGGTATATCGGGACATCGCAGCGTTTATATGAGCAAAAGGCATAGACGCCAGATGATTAGGTTCCTCCACTTGACGCCGTACTAACCTGAGTCTTCCTCAGAAAGTTGATAGCCGACTCAAGCCAGAGCGCGCCTATTCGTGAAACCTGTAATTCATTACAGTCAGAGAATAGATCGGATAGCTCGTCCTCCCGAGAGCTACACTCGGAAGCTTCACAGTGGCTACTGGCATCAAGCGCTGTATCTTTCGAAAGCTATCTGGTCTCCAGGATGTGTAAGTATCGTGATCGGATCTAGTGGCTCATACCGGTCTAGAAGTCAATGTGGATGGGAAGCATCTTAACAGAAGACTGCGTTTCCACAATGGCTCTGCGGTGAGAATCGACTACGACTTGATGAAGAAAGGAGACTTTGTTTGCAGGTTTAGCCACACGCTGCTAAAAATGTGTTTGACTTCGACTCTAGTAACAGGTCGTTATATATAGAGATGTCGCCGACGGGTGATGCAGGTAAAGGGCTGACCATTGGGAATTGATAGACGTTTTTCAATAAACGGAGAGAAGTCAATGACCTGAAGCAACCCAAATGAATATTAAAGCAAATCTAGCCTTGTTGCTCCGTCAGGTACGGGGACCACACACACAACAGTGTCAACGTGCACCTGATCCTGCACGTTTGTCTCACAAACATATAACCGCAGCGGAGGCAATAAGCCATACTCATATGGACAAAGTGAATGATCCTCACCCGGCATAGGAGAAAAACATCAAACAGGAGCGTCAAGGCTCCGGGTGAAAGTCCGTCTCCGTTGACCTCTGGGTTACATAAAAGAGAACGCAGAATACGATTAGCAGCTTTCTCATAAGAAAAGAATGGGCGTCCGATACAGATTTGAAGAGTTTCTTTGTTTTCGAAGTGAAGAACATCAAGTTGTTGGTGGAAAAGGAATGAATAATAAAGTCAAAGGGCAAGGACAAGCCGCTTCTACGAGCGGACGTTGCCGGATTAATGTCACCACTCCTGGCCAATGTTTACTGGCCTTGCGACCTCGCTCCCACCACGCCCCCCGACAGCAGCAGCATTCAGGACAACTACGGCGGTGGCGAACGCTGAAAGATTGTCGACAGAGTCGATATCGACTCTTCGACATGACTCTTCTCGTTCCTCTCGATAGCGCAGTTCAGTCCCCTGTTAGGCCGGCGTTTGTTTCGCCAGTAAGCGACCCCGCCACGTTTACTTCGAAGGTTGTGAGGGCGATAGTGAAGGCGAGACGGATAACTGTTGTTTGTGGTGTGTGGTGCTCTTTTATCTCATCTTGGGGATCATAGTAACGTTTATGATCTTGTTCATATAGGTGCTGGTATCTCAGTTCAAGCTGGGATTCCTGATTTCAGGTCTTCGGATGGTTTATTCCAGAGGATAAAAAGAGAAAATCCTAAGGATAACCTCTCCTCTGGAAAAGATTTGTTCGATGCGTCTGTTTTCAGTGTAGGTGCTAGGATTATAGGAACCTGAACTTTCCTGAACTTATTTACAGGCGGAGCACACCACAACGCTATTTTGCCAAATGATTGCTCGTCTTTCTCGCCTTTCCCTGAATGCTACCCCTACCCCTTTTCACAACGTTCTACGAGACCTAGACGATCGAAAAAAGCTGCTGCGGGTATACACTCAGAATATTGATGCTCTGGAGGAAAAGGCCGGCCTCTCATTTGGTTTACCCAGCTACGGGACCCGCGGTAAGGGTAAGGCGAAGGTCGGAAAAGGTACGAAAAATGCGGACGGCACATCATCCGCGACGGCCTACGCTGCAGCATCTACATTCGATGACATACTCGATCCTGTACATCATGCTGATAACGAAGGTACAAATTCTTCTTCCTCGAATGAGACGCCTCGGTGTATACCACTCCATGGAACCTTACAACTTATGCACTGTGTTTCCTGTAATCACCCATACCCGCTTTCCGACCATTCGACGTCTCTACGCAAAGGAACCCTTCCTGACTGCCCAGATTGCACTAATTTGGAGGCAACACGATCTATGGTTGGTAAACGACTTCGAGGTATAGGAAAGTTGCGTCCAAGTGTTGTCCTTTATAATGAGGAGCACAGTAACGGCGAAGGTGTGGGAGAGGCTGTCCGACGCGATCTACTTGGGAGAGGAGGCGCAGATTTACTCATCGTTGTGGGAACGAGCTTGCGGGTCCCGGGCACGAAGAGGATTGTAAGGGAGTTTTCGAAGGCGGTGAGGGCGAAGGAAAGGGCGAAAGCGGAGAGGGCGCATGAGATTGCGTTGTCTAAACTCTCCCTTCCAACACCGTCTTCTTCACCGTCTTCTTCACCGTCGCCTTCTCCTTGCCCGACTCCATTGTGTAACTCGGATAGCTCGAAAACACCATCACCATCTCCACCACCCCTACCTGACTTACCGCCCGAAGAAAGGCCAATATCGTCTATTTATGTAAATCTAGACTTTCCAGTCCCGACTCGAGAATGGGACAATGTTTTCGACGTATGGGTTCAAGGGGATGCACAGGCTTTTGCAGAGTTAGTGAAGGAAGAAATTGAAAGAGAGGAACGAGAGAAGATCGAGAAACTGGAGAGGGAGGAGCGTAGTCGAGTGGAGAGAAGAGAAAGGGAGGAGAAGCGGCGGCGAGAGAAGGAAGAGAAGGAACGGATGAAGCAGGAGATAGAGAGTGAAGGATCAGCGTCTAAAGTCAGCAAGGGTGTAAAGAAGACTGGAAAGAAGGGGCTCACATCAGCAGAAGGGAAGATTGAAAAGAAGAAGCGCATCACCGTAAAGGTGAATAGTCTTTCTTCTCGATTGCCATCCACACCCAAGTCTTTGATGCGTCGAACCGCGAGCTCTGGGAGGTCTGCTGAACGTAGTTTGTCTGGACGGACTATCACCTCCTCTCAGACCTGCAGATCCCCTTCTCCGTCCAAGTCAAGATTGAGTATTTTGTCGTCACTTGCGTCGCAATCTCCCCATGTGTATCGTCGGCGATCTGCACCCGAGGTTGTCGTTCCAGACTCTCCTTATGTAGCCCGTAACGCCTCGTCACGATACGGCGAATACAACGGGAAAGGAAAGTCTAAGGAAAATCCAGCGGACTCACGCCTAGATCTTCTAGCCGATGCAGCTGCAACTTTATCCCTTTCACATCTTTCTCGGCCAGAACACCCCACATATGCCGCACATAATTATGGTACTCCGTACAAGGGAGGCGGGCCATCTACTCCTAGACGGTCTTTGTCAATCTCTGGAGGACATGATCGTAACAGGCATTCAGCAAGTCAGCACCTTTACCAGCAGCCCTCACCACCAGACTCTCGTGCACACTCACATACTCGAACCTGGACGGAATCTAAATCTCCCAAGGACGAGAATCTTGATTACTGTGCTTCTTCTGATTCACCTCTATCCTCTGTATCCACTCTTTCATCCAACCCGTCTCCCTTACTTCTTGCTTCATTACCTCGAACCCGAAAACCTCGAAAACCTTCATTGGAATTTGGTAGATCTCAGCTTGAGACGCATACTCCTGTCGAACCCTCAGTGCCTCAAGTTTCACATTATCGGTCTACCTCACGAAGCCTTGTAGATCCACCAATCCACGACAAGTATAACTTTACCCGCGGGTCGGATGGATCAAGTACGCCAGCGAAACGCAAGACCGACTCTGTGTGCACGTCACCGAAGGCACCCAGTCGAGTCAAGAAGGTGAAGCTCAATATCACCCGATGTTCTGACGCGATAACACACCCTGATGTCAACTGGAGCCGGAATTATCAAGATAACGACACCTGTCATTCCATCTCTCCTAAGTCGTCTAGGGATCGATGTTCTCACAACTCCACAGACGCTCACATCTCCGACTCGGAAGCAGATGCAGATACTCCTTTGCGTTATGCGCTACGCTCGCCAAGACAAGAGGTTCTATGTAATTAGTGTTTGCTTCATTCTTCCCGGATATACTCTTTTAGAGGGACTGCATACTGCGTGGGACATACTGCTTTCCACTCTGTTTCATACATTGGGACTGTAAATCAGCTTTGTTGTACAACACTGTAGCTCCTAAATTATCCCTTTCGTTTGTTGTTCTACATATTTTCAATCTTACTTGATTTCTATAGTACATAATACAATTTCCTTTACATCGCAAGCATATTACTATTTGATTTCTTCTCCAAATAAGGTAAGATAACTTCTATATACAGCACTAAACCACTCGTATTGTGAAGCTGCGAAGAAGGAACTTTTCTTCTCCCCTGTCTCAGTGCTACGCCATAAGATATGTAATTCCAATACGACGTCGTCATTACACAATTGATGAGGTGGGGAATATAAACCGACAAGCATTGAGATTTCTAGAACATTAACATTCAGATATTACAAGCATCCCCGAAGTCCATCACTAGCAACCGCATCTACCACACCCTACACACCGTCGAAATGTCCTCCAGCATCGATCATGATAAAGAATACAACCCCGACGTTGTTTACGCAGCGGCAGACGGTATCGTAGGGGAGTCCACCAATATCGATTCTAAACGAGAAGACCGGGAAGCTGCAGAAAGCGAGATATCTGGCAAGATACCGCAAAGTAAGCAAGCTCTTATAGCATCTTCGCCGACAGTTTTTCAGCAGTTATTGCATAGGCGAGCTGAACGACCTTCGGTCTGCTGGAGATGAGGTCTTCGAGAAGCGTACCCGTGGCCGTGGAGAGCAGAATGACGCTTACAAGCATGAGAGGGATCTCGACGAGGCTTTGAGACAGGAGGGTGCCATCTAAGATGTCTTGCTGAAGCACTGTCACGGTAGAAGCATAGCATGTAAATTACAGATATGAACGTATGAATGATCTTAACACACGGCAAGTGTATAATCTAGACGTGACGAGTTGTTGTCGAACAGTAATGAATCCTGAGCGTCAAGTTCGCGGGTTTTGTTTTCTTAAGACTTTCAGGCAATACATATCTGCAGTCATGCGAAGCAGAGTGATCATCTTTTGCCAGTAGGAAACATGTTGCCAGTGGAGAAAATAATCGCAGGCAGAGACTGTCTCGGGAAAATCTGAAATTTGATGTCTATACCATTGTTAGACATTCAGGTAAAGCAAGATTCAAAGCGTTGCTCTTGGGTAAAGAGGACGCATTGTTCGCGAATTGCATAGCCGGAATGATGTGGACAGTGAACTTGATGCCAGTGGTTTGTGGTCCATTGTGGTGGTGTTTGTCGATGTTTGGTAACCCAACCATGGTGTGGCCAGATGAATTTAGACTTTTGAAGTACGGTCGTATTTCTTACCTCCTGTTTCCCTGTAATTATCTTCCCCAGCTCATGTTCATACAATGGTATGTGTTAACAACCTCCCTCACTATTTCGTGAACTAAATCTATGCTTTCAGTCAAATTCAACGTACGGTAGAAACCGCCAATCAATCACAGATATTCAAGAAGAACTCTACGATATCTTCAGCACACACGAAGCTTCCAATGTCAATGACAACGGCGAGCCCGTAATACCTGCTAGCGCACTCGTCGACGTCTTTCGAGCATACGGAGATAACCACGACGGCGTCCAACTTCTTTCGAAAGATGAGGAAAATCAGCTAGCCGAACTAGTTAAGGACACTCCTTCACTTGAAGTCACTCCGCATATCCTGTTAGAATTCATTGCACTTCTGACAGCGCAAAGCGCAGGAAGCTCACCGCAGGGTGAGCCAGCATCATTAGAAGATAGGGGAAGAAACTCCGACAATGAAGGGGGTCGAAATCGTTCTTCGCGCTCGTCGAGTCGTGGCCGACCGCCGCCTCTTCCACCTAAGACACCTTTGTCCGCGCGTTTTCCCGATTCTCCTTTCGACAGTGGTCGGCGACAACGAACGGCGCCTTTACAACATAATGCACCATCGAGTTGGACCGCGAAGAAACCCCTGCCGTCGAACCGGAGACGAAGTGACGCAGGCAATTATGGACGAACTCTAAGTGACTCCGAAGTACGTACTCTATGTCCGCGTTTTAATATTTGAAATATTCTAATATCTCTTTCGCGCTGCAGTCTAACCCAGCTTACACGTCTCGACCAGGTTCACGAGCTGGTTCCCGTAGCGGGTCAAATCCTACCTCACCACATGATTCACATGCCGATTTGTGGATGCACAACTCTTCTCCCTCAACATACATTAGCTCTCCTCCGATGCGTCCACATTCACGCGCACAGTCTCACGGGCAATTTAATTTGTCTTTTGGACATCACAGCTATGGCAATTCTCCCGATCATCAGCAAAATCTCGACGGTATCTTGTCTCCCTCCGACCGCGACCGTCACGGTTCCCGGCACTCTCCAAATAATACCTTCGATTCCGACAACTCGTTCGAACGAGCAATGAACATGATTCCGATGCCTCGTGGGTCTGATTCGGACTCGGAAGAAGATGAGGACCCTACTCTTGGCTTGGTACAGGACCGGAGCACTGCGAACTCGATGGCGTCTATGATGCCTGAGGACCGTATAGAAGCTCTTAAAAAGTCCAATCAGGACATGGCCAGAAAGCTTTTGGAAGTCGAGGATAGACTGCGACTGCAAATGGAGGCGCATGAGACAGAAATAGAGTCATTAGAAAACAAGCTTGAAGAATTGAAGAGTGAGCTGAGTGCTACTAAACGCGAAGAGAAGGAATTGCGTTCCAAAGAGGTCTGATTTCCCAGAAAGCTTGCTTACGACTCGATTCTGACTGTTCTTGTTTATAGACGCGGTATATCCATCAGATAGGTGGTCTGGAGAGTGAAATTGCTAGGTTGCAAAGGGCCCTTGAGACATCAAAGTCTTCCTATCAAAGTCTTCAGAAACAATACCAGGAGCAATGCTGTACGTTGCTTGAATTTTCTCTTGTTCTCTCTAATGTTCTTATCTATATTTATTCATAGCTGAATCAGAGAGTTTACGAAATGCACTTCGTACGCGCGATGAACAGTACCGTGACGCGAATGACAAGATCTCTCTACACGGAATGGAGATCGAGAAGTGGGAAGCTCAGCGCGATCAGTGGGAAGCTACCCATCAACATCTTGAACAACAACTCCTCATCGCCCGAGAAGCTCAGGCTCAATTAGACGAACAGAAGCAAGAGAATATGCTGCTCAAGGAGACTATCGACCGCATGCGCTTTGATATGGATGAGCTTCGCTCAAAAGCCGACGGAAACTTAGCTCCCGGTGCCAGCGGAAGTGGTTCTACGAGTAACCAAAACACCATCAGTAAGAGTTTGGGTGTGGAACTCCTCAGAAGCGGAGGTAAGTGGATGGATGAGGAGCAAAGTGAAGATGAGGAGAGTTCCACTGCTGTTGATGAGGACGGTAGCGCAGGCGGTTCTGGTACAGAAGATGAGGATGTTGTTCAGACCATCATTACGCGTCGGAAGAAGGTCAGTCTCTGTTTAGAATTCATTCACTCTTTTAGTAACTCCAGAATCTAACAACCCGTTTACAGAAGGTCGCAAGTCGCGCGATGAAGAAGGTCGAAACATTTGAAGAGACGAAGGAATACTCGGACGCCTATACGCAGTATGAGCAGTCTGAATTCTTGTCTTCCGCCACGACGCAAACAGAAGCAGAGCCAAAGAAAGCGGTGGCGTCCTTCAGTACTCAGACGGAAATCCTGACTTCTACGAGCTCTGCGCAGACTGATCCTATCCACGTCCCTCCGCCCATTGTTAAGGTTGAGATGGAAATACAGACCGAATCGCCGGACTTGGAAGAGGGCTCGTCGTCGGGTTCAGCAACTCCCGCTGAAGACATGGCTTCCTCCTCTTCCACTGTTCTCCCCCCAACACCTAAGGCGGCTCTGCAATCAGCCTTCTTAGGCGACCTCCCCCCCTCCTACTCGCAGATTGCCGACCTTGATGGAAACGACCCGCAGACCCAGCGCGACATGCGCGTCGCAGCGGAGACTGTCCGCAAGTGGCATGCCGGCCTGCACGTCCCACTCAACCCAGTTCCAGGCGGCGTCTCTGCCGACGCGCTGGAGGAATGGACGGCGCTGAAGGAGGAACTCGGCTTCGAGTGTCTCGCCATCGACAAGGTCATCGAGATGTCGATCAAAACAGGCCTGCCGCGCGACGTCGCCGCCGCCGCACGGGGCGAAGGCCCTACCATAGGCAACGACGACGACGACGAAGCCGAGTCGGACTCCGAGTCCGGCGCAGCGAAGGGTCTCCCCGCGGGGCGGCGCTTCGCGCGCAAGAACCGCTTCTACAACATCTACAACACGTTCGTGTACGGGCACCCGGAGCGCGAGCGCACGACGCTCGGTGCGAACCTCACGCAGGCGGCCGTCGTGCTCGGCGTGTGCGCCATCGCCGCGAGCGTGCTGACGGCGCCGTATACCCAGCCGCAGTACAACGTCCCGGGTGCGCCGACGTACTACGACCGCGCGGCGTGGTCGGAGTTCAACAGACTCTACCCGGCTGGCGAGGGCTTCGCGGGAGACGGCGCTGCGACTGTGTGGGACTTCCTTGGCCGTATCGGCGGGGGAGCTGCCCGGATGGCTCGGGGCTGGCCAACATAGACCACCCTCTTCCCCATGTCGTATGCTATGTCTCATGCTTTGCTCTCACCACGCTTTTCGGGATTATCTGTAAAATAATGTCTAATACGGTTGTACACGATCAGGAGTCTTCGGACAGATTTTCGCTCTTTACCTTACACCTCCACTCAATGCTCATTTTTCCTTCCCTCTGATCATCTATACGCACTCTCTCTTATTATTGCATTATTTGCCGCTGCTCTATGATCTCACTGCCGCACGGGCTTATGTATTCTCGTTCCTCAGCTCACATGTGAAATGTATACTAACATCCTTGCACAAGTCGCTTTTTTATTTCTGGCTGGAACCGCGAAGGAGTATAATAAAATGAATGAATGGTATCCTCGATTGGCGGAAGAGTAATCGTCTAATTTCTTGAGTGATAGTCCATGAAGAGATAGTTAAAAGGAAGAAGATGAGACGTGAAGGAAAGACACTGATACAGTTGGTGGACATGGATGGAGACGAGATAATAAAGGAATCTATGCGATGAAAAGTACAAAAAAAAATAGAAGGGGGATGCAGATGAGTGGGGATGTGGCGGCGCGGAGTCAAAGCTACCTACGGATAAAAAAAGAGAGAGAGAAAACGACAGTAATGACAGAAGGCGCATAATGAACTATAGGCAAACGAACATAGTGGGTATCAATGTAGGGGCAGAAGGAAAAGTAGAAAGAGAAGAAGAAAAAAATAAGAGGAACTAGCGAAGAAATAGAAGATATAAGGGACCCATCCAACATCTAAATACATAGGGGCGCACTTATACACACAGAATTTTTGTTTGTGGTTGACCGTCCATGAGATGGGAAGGCGGGAGGGGAAAAGGATCGTCTAAGAAAGTGAGGAACGTTGGAGTCGTTAAAGAACTTTTTTGTGCATATATGTGTGTTGGATTTTTGTGCGTTTTCTTTACTCGTCGTCTCGACGGATCTGCGACCGGGAGCGCGCGAGCGATTCAGAGGGACGCCGTCGGCGAACAACGATCGCCTCCTCCGCCTCCTCCTCCTCCGACCCACTATCTTCAATATCGTCCTGGAGCGTCGTCTGCCCCAGGCCGTACACGCGCTCCCCGGACTCGAGCGACGAGTTCTCATCCTCGTCACCGTACTGCACGTACCCCGGGTCTGCGCGCCGCTGGCGGCGCCGCACGTCGCGCGACAGCGACCGCGTCCGTGCTGGCGACGGGCTGCGCGTCTCGCCCTGCAGGATCTGCTCGACGCGGCGCGCGCGCGCGTAGTGCTCGTCGAATGGGCTCTCGTCGAAGCTGTTCAGCGGCGTCTGCGCGAGCGGGCTCGAGATCTGGTACGCGCCCCCACCACCACCACCACCGCCGCCCGCGCGCGCAGCTGCGAAGCACGCCGGGTCCTGCAGCGCGGGGTCGGCGATGGCGGGGACGTTGAGCGGGTGCAGGAGGTGGTCGCCCTGTGGGTGGATGAGCGGGATTGGAGGCCCGTGTGTATGTCCGTGCCCGTACGCATTCGCCACAGTGTCCGACAGCCAGAGACTATCGACGTGGCTCTGCACCTGCGCAGAGAGCGACCCGCCCGAGCGGCTGTGGCTCTGGCTGGCGGGCGAGCCGGGGACCGTGCCCGGGTTCGACAGCACACCGCCCGCGCCGACCATGCGCACGTCCTCGTCCTCGTACACCACGCTCTGCCCGTCCAGGTCCGACATCACGTCGTAGTCCTCCGGGCGCGTCGCGTACGCGGCCCCGGAGCCCTCCCAGCTCTGCGCGCGCATCGCGTTCGTGAGCTCGCCGGTCGTCAGCGGGCCGTCTGCGTCAAACCCCGTCCCCGCCGTCAGACTCATGCCCATGCCCATGCCCATGCCGCCCGCGAACGCAGGCCCCGAGCCCGTGCGCGGGCCCATACTGCTCGTAGCCGCCGCATACGACGTCACCCCAGCCTCCAGACCCGGCCCGCGCCCCATCCGCATATTATCCTCGCTCCTCCTCGCCATGCCTCTCGTCAGAAACGTCCGCGATCCCGCCTCCGAGCCCGCCGACGACGACGCCGCGCCCATCGTCCCCGCGCGCGCCCGCTGCTTCCCCTTCTTGTTCTGCTCCGCCAGACTCGAGCGGCTCGAGCGCTGCCGGCCGAACATCCACAGCTTCTGGATCGACGACCGCCGGCTCACGCGCTCGTCCTCCTCCGCCCGCTCCAGCGCCGCCACCCGTGCGCGCTCTCGCTCCCGCTCCCGCTCCTCCAGCACACGCTCGTCGTCCTCGTCCAGGATGTCGTCCGACGACAGGTCCGCCGTGCTCGGGCTCGTCAGCGCAGACGTCGAGCCTGCGTGTGCGCGCGGCGTCGTGGGTCCCCCACCTACCGGCTCGTCCAAGGAGGGATATACAGCGTACGGCGGGATGGAGTACATATGCAACGGTGTCGGCACGCGTGGATCTGGGGTCTGTGCGCGCGAGCCCGGCCGTGACAGCGAGCTATCGCGCGAGTGCGACGCGTACTCGCTCTTGACGCTGAGCTTCAGCTCCGGGAGCTTTCCCCGCCTTCTCGAGCTACGAGCACTCCTCGTACTCCCACTCCGCGTCACGCGCTCGACCGCCTCGACCGTCGCCTGAGCAAGCCGGCGTTTTCGGCTCGGGGTACGCCTCAAGCTCGCCGCCGCCACCTCCCCCTCGTCTCTCTCCCTTTCCCTTTCCCGCTCCCTGCCCTTGCCTTTAATCCTGTTCCCAGACAAGAGGTCGACGCGGCTTTTGCTCCTCAACCACCCTCCCCCCGCGCCCGCATCCGTGTGCACCGCGAGATCGCTCTCCTCTGCGTCCTCGAGCGTGCCCAACGACCGCCCCGGCGTCGCCGATCTCTGTCTACCTGGGAGTAGGTTCTTGATCATCCGCCCGCCCGCCCTCGCGATTCTGTTGAGCCCGCTGCCGCCGACAGCCCTGGGCGAGGACGACGCGCCGGGCACGGCGGAAGCGGAGGTCTCGCGCTTCTTCCACGTGAACTTGAGCACAGACATCGCGTCTGACTCGTCTGCGGCGGTGACATTGATGGGGTCGTGCCGCTGGGGCGACGTCTCGCGCAGCCATGCCTCTGGGTCGGGGATATCGCGCGTGATCCACGGGAGACGCTGATGAGGTAGTTGTTCGCAGTTAGCAAATGATGATTCGAATGTGACAGCGCAACAGATGAAAAACAAAGTAGCTGGATGATCACCAAATAATGCGACAAAGACAAGAAAAGACGAGGGGAGAGTCTCCAATAAAAAAGAGAAGAAAGGGAAGCACAAACACACCTTCACGTCATCCAGCGTAATTCTCTTCTCCACGTCCTTCTCCAACAAGCGCTCCAGCAACCAAACCACAAACGCGCCCTCGCTCCCGCTCGCCTCCGCCTGCTCGCGCGTAAGGCCGCGTGGGCCCGCCGGGATCGCGTCGTACCCCAGCGTCTCCGGCACGCGGAAGTCCTGCGCGTGCACCGCCTGGTACAGCACGAACTCGTTCGCGCCCGACCACGGGCACGACGCGCACAGCAGGCAGTACAGCGTCACCCCGAGCGCCCACACGTCGATCGCCTTCGTGATCGGCGGCCGCGCCGAGGCGTTTGTGCCCAGCGTCGTCGTCGTGGCGCTGGGCGCGAGCTCGGGCTCGGGTTCGCCATTTGCGTGTGCGGAGATAGATGGCGGGTCGGTGGCGCTGGTACCGGGCGTTCGTCCATTGCTGTTGGCTGTAGTGGATGGAAGCTTAGGCGAATCGTGTACAGACGAAGACGGGGACGGGGAACGGGGCGGTGGGGTCGGCTCATCGCCATGCCGCGAGGACTCCGACGGGGGGATAACGTTCACGTCCACCGGCGCATGCTCGAGGTCGTCCTGCCCATCCGGCAGCGCGGGGAGCGCCTTCTCCTGGCCCGGCCCCGATTCGGGATTTGGGTTCGACGCGCTCCGGGACCGCGCCTCGCCCGACCGCACCGGCGAGTGCGAGTGCGACTGGGCGGGGTGCGTCGCGAGAAGGGAGGCGCTCGTGCTCGCCTCTCCGTCACGCCCTTGCCCTTCAGCTCCAAATGCCTCGCTCCCGCTCCGACTGCGTGTCCCGCCAAACCAGCCCGCGCCCAGCGCGCCTACACTCGTCCCCGCCGTCACGCTCGTGCTCGCGCCCGCCAGACCCCCGACGCGGCGCACCAGCTCGTCCTGCCGCTCCTTCCGGAACTCCCAGATGATCTCCGGCGCGAGGAAGCTCGGCGTGCCCGCCTGCCGGCTCAGGCCCCCGTCGTCGAGGAGCAGCGGGTCTGGCGTGCCCTCCAGTGCCTCGAGGATATCCGCATCGTCTTCGTCGTCCGCCTCGTCGCCCGCTGCTTTCTCTTTCTCCTTGGCCGCATTCGCCTTCGGTGTGACGCGCCCACTCGAGGACGCACTCCCACTCCCACTCACATTCGCGCCCCCCGCGCCCCTCGCCTTCCCCTTCCCCTGAAACCTCCAATGACGCTCCCGCTCCGCCCTCTCGAGCCTCTCCTTCTCTTCCTTCTCGCGCTCGAGCCGCTCCTTCTTCTTCGTCACCGCGCGCCGGTATGCCTCGCTCGCGCGGACCGATTTCAGGCGCTGTGCGTAGCTGAAGTGCGACACGCCAAAGTCGGTGATCTTGACGCCGCGCCGGTCTGCGGTCCAGAGCAGGTTCGCGGGCTTGATGTCGCGGTGGATGATCCCCTGGTGGTGCAGGTACTCGAGCCCCAGGATCACGTCCCGGCAGATCCGCCGAGCCTGGTCGACGCGCAGCACGGGCAGCGCGTTCGGCGAGGCGGAGTCCCTCCATTTGACTTCTCCACCGCCCATGTATTCCATTACTGTCGATTGCATGAGTTCAGTTAGCTGGGGGAGGGGGGCAACACACGCACCCATGAAAATCTTGCTCGTGAGCCGGTCGTCAATAACCTCCAAGAGCTGCACGATCTGGCCATGCTTGCACTTCTTCATGATCGCAATCTCCCTCAACACCTTCCTCTCCGCGCTCTGCAGCCTATCCACCAGATGCGCTCCGCCTCCGCCCATCCTCTGCAGGCCCCTGCCCTCTGCACCCGCACCGGACGCAGCGGCGGCAGCCGCACGCTCCATGGCGTTCTTCGCGCGGAGCTCCTCCATGCGGTCCTTGCCCTTGCGGCGGCAGGCCTTGATGGCGACGACCATGTACCCGCGGTTGATGTCGAAGCCCTTGTAGACGTCGCCGTGCTGGCCGCGCCCAAGGCGGTGGCCGAGCAAGTACTGGTTGAGCACGCGGTTCGAGGACGTGTCGCGGGTGGTGCGGATCTGCTCGGTCATGACGACCGCGGAGGGGAAGTCGTAGATCGGGCGTGGGGCGCGGTCGCCCGCTGTGTCGGCATCGGCGCTGTTGTCGGCGGGCGGTTGGGCGGCGAGGTCGACGATGTCTGACGGTGGGTGGGGAGGGGGGAGCATGCCGAGCTGGTGGAGAGGAGGGGCAGCGTGGGTGAGTGGGTGCGGTGTACGCGGGGAGGGGGAGGGGGAGGCCATGCGCGTTGGGGGCGAAGACGAAGCGGGGGCGAGGGGCGCAGGGGTGTGTGTGCTGGGCGGATGGTTGTACCCCGTCGGCTGGCGAAGGAGCGCGTGCAGACGGCGCTGCGTCTGCGCCGTCGTCGTCGTCGTTGTCGGCTGTGACTGTCGGGCTTGGTGGCCTTGCTGCTCGAGCTGGTAGGGCTGGTGGAACGAGTACTGGCCTGGTGCTGGCGGGGCTGAGCAGCGTTTAGCCAAGTTCTGGCGGTGCATGCAGCCTATGCAAGTGCAAGGGGTGAGGGTAGATAGGAAAAGAGAGTAAAAGAGGGAGTGATATGTATAGTAGCGTATATAGCACGTTAAGTTG
The DNA here is from genome assembly GCA_910574455.1 of Trichaptum fuscoviolaceum. Taxonomy (NCBI): domain Eukaryota; kingdom Fungi; phylum Basidiomycota; class Agaricomycetes; order Hymenochaetales; family Trichaptaceae; genus Trichaptum; species Trichaptum fuscoviolaceum. The sequence continues at coordinate 753,702 of CAJSYZ010000008.1, read as the reverse complement.
GGTGTGATGCGTTCAGGTTTATGCGTTGCGTTGCGTTGCGTTTCTGCTTCCGATGGCTGATTGCCAGTCCTTATTTTTTTTCGCGCTGTCACAGCAAGCGCCGGGTGGCTAGTCCGTACCGTCAACTCACTGCTGCTTTACTGCAAGCCGCTTTCTTCACGCCCGTTGTCGACAGCACTGCACACGCAGAGGGGCAGACCGAGCGGCGCAGGCATTGGGAGTGCACGCGCGGTGCTGCCAGTGTCCTCTTGCGCTCGACTTGATCTCAGTCGCAGTAGCGCTATCCTATAACAATGTTCGATACGTTATTTCGTGCTGTAACTGAGGAAGGGCGGAAAGCAGGAGGAAGAGGAGAGGAAAGAGAGAGAGATGAGGAACGAGTAAGAGAGATCTCAGTGGTGGAAGCTGAAGGTGAAAGCTCCGCAGTCCCTGGGGTCCCGGGCACAGGAACAGGAATAGTTTTTGAACTTCTACATCGAAATCGGATGCTTACTGCCAGCCTGAGTCCCAGAGTTTTCGAAAACAGCTGAGGTGCACCCTCTTTTCGCTCTTATGTATTCATCTCCTCCGGCATGAGGTAAAGAAAACATATCCGGCGTTATGCTCGTCTGTATATCCGTGCGACACTACCAGTAGCAGTGCATATATACAATACAATACAACACAATACACTAACACCCATAACTCAGGCTCACCATCTGCACGTAGATCTGTTTCGCAGCCCAATGTCACGGTGACGGTGGCGCTTCTAACGGACAATAGACAGACAGCTGGGACGCACTCAGGCTCTCGGATGCTCTACCTGAAGGGATCTCGCATCTCTCCGCGCGAACGCCGAACACAGTATCTATATGATATATTATGTATACGTATATCTCACTGTGAGAGCTTCCGAGTGTATTTGGCGTTGCCGCCGGCCTGGCTAGCCTCGTCGTCCGGGTCGTTGGCGCAGCGCCGTGCGGTGGTGATGATCGGCACGTCATGGCCTTCAACGTTAGATGGCAGAAGTGAGCACCCCTCATTCAGTTGATAGCCTGCTGAGCTCCAGCAATGAATAGATATTCTCAGCCCTAGAAAACATCATTCATAGCATAGTAGTGTGTAGCTCACAGCTTTCACCACACGATTCGGACATCCATCACTTCGAAGTTCGAACAGCCTATCATATCTAAATTCAACGCAGTCGAAGATACGGCATCGACATCACCATTTACACTGGCACTGTTATCACAGTGCTCGCCGAGATCACCGCCAAAGTTCCGGGTCGGAGCTGGCTGTGCATGTCCACCGACGACCGACGTCCATCATTCAATGTCCAATATAATCATGCCATACACTGGCAATCTCGAACCCCCTTTATCACAGGCTTCCTCTGTATTTATGTCCGTACACTCCAGCTCAGCTCGTCCCGCCTTCTCTAGCGTAAACAACATTCAATATGCGACCCCGCACCCCCTATTCTGTCTAATGTTCAGACGCGGTGCTTGGGATGTCCACCTGTTCGGATTAATTATACGATATACGACATATACTAAATCACTGTACTAATGATAGGACCCCGGTCAGCCCGGACCTCAGCACCCCGAATGGAGTCAAATTCACGATACCACTGCGTCTCTATCACACAATGGCAGAACCTGGGTGACATTTATCGTCCTACCGGACGCTCAACAAATTCCAAGAACACTTACTGCTGTTTTCATATTTATACGGAATCGCAATTTCGGGTCGAAGCTCCTGGTGACCAGTGCCGATGCTCGGCACAGGGAAGTCCTGACTAAGAACTGTCAAAGGACAAACTTGGACGGATATCTCACGAGCCAAAGATGTTCGAAAATATTTGTTGTTTGGATCCCAAGGGTTTTATTTCTGGTGTCATGAGTACTTCTGAGCTCTGCAGTGTTTTTTTTGTTGCTGATTTTGTGGAACTCAAATTTCTGTTGCTTTTCTTTCATTAACTGAAATTACTAATCTTCCCAATTAGGCGGGCGCTTGTTCTTGGATCACCCCGGTGCTCTAGATCCGGAGTCTAGCGCCGTCACATTTAGCGTTACATGGGCCTCAACAAAAATGTGCGATTCCGTATAAATATGAAAACAGCAGTAAACACTCAAAACCGACGATGGCCGGGGATCTCAGGCTCGCGTTCACCTCAGGCTGGCCGCTGTATGCGGCGTGCCTGGCCCGGGACTCCCTAGGACATAGTACATATGCATATGTATGACCGTGACACTTGAGCTCTTTCTTTTCCAGAGTCGCGTTTATCCCAGGCTCGCCGAGTCAGAGCCATTCAAAACCCTCGATCACTGGCAGACGCCACTGTCGGCTCGAACGTCGTCCGAGCGCTCCTATGCACAACACAGTAAACACAGATCAGCGAACTCCCCAGAATTCTAGTCTTAAACTCCAGTCACTGGCACCCGCACTTCGTCTCCGAGTCCAGCTCAGGCTTCAAGTCGAACTTCGGGACGCTGCAGTCCACCGACTGTGACCGCCGACGAGCCTGAGTCACAGTCAAGATATATCATATTGTCCCCGCCCTCGATCAGAACGCTTGACGCCACACCGGCTCGGACCCGCACTGGCAGGGCCAAGTGACTGGCAATATCAACTCTTATAACCCACTGACCAGACTACTGGACAGGCGGTGAGTTGATTATACATCTTATCAAGTTTTACATTCCGTCAGTACTGTTCTGCGTATTCCAGCACCAGCACTCAGGATAGTAAATCCTCCCGCTCCTCCGAGGTATATACATATAGTCACGACACTGCAGACCTGCCTACTGGCACTCCCAGAAACCCCATTTCCAACCCTCGCATTGATTCGAAAATCAAGCAGCAAGAGCACCACTGGCAGGGGTCACATGCCCGCGCGCGGCTATACCAAGCCACATCACGAACATCAGGATCGTTCGTGATGGCGCGTAAAGGGCCATTCAAGTTGGCAAGGCAGCGCAAGATGCCACTGGCAGAGGCAGTGGTGAAGGTTCGCGGGAAGGCGTTAGCGCTCACGACTCACCAAGCAATCCCTCCATTCGCTGAGCCTCCCTTTCGCAGTGTCCAAACCTCCGCATTCTATCGGCTACCATCATACTTAGTAGGCGTGTATGTAGTGCCGTGACCGCGGGTGCTGGTTTGGAATTCACCGCGGCGTTCACGTCTTCTCATGATGATTCAAGTTGTGTCAACCCGCAGGTCCGTGTCCGTGTCCGAGTCCGAGTCCGAGTCCGAGTCCGAGTCGTGAACCAGTAGTGCCCGGCCCCGAATCCCGAGGAACCATCATGATTCCGCTCCGTGTGTTAATTGCCCATCGCCCAGCAAATGCTCTGCGGATTTTCCGAGTCATTGATATGGTATGCTGTATGCGCTTTGAAGGTACGTGCATGTAAATGCACGCCAATAGCAATCTTTCCTCTGGGCCTGGACCTCATCTATCACAGAACATACTTCCAGTACTCGATAGCGCATATGTATGCCATGTGGTTTCTACTTGTGATATGCGCCGTGGAGGCGTAGAACGAAGTTCTTCGTATTCATGAACACTCTTCGCCCGCACACCCCTTGCTCCTCGGCGTCCACAGGCATAGTTGTATTGGCAACGGCTTCACGGATAGCAGTATCGCTGGATGGTGACTTTGTTGTCGATTAAAATCACCCATTCATGTAATGGGGGGGCAGGCTTGAGATCCGACACTCACCGGTGCCCAGTTGATGAGAAATTCTGACCTCAGGCTCCTTGCGTATGTTCACTTGAAGCTCTTTCACATGGCAGGAAATTCTCCAATCTTGTGCTGTACTATATAATGCATAATGGCATACGGGGTTGTTGTCGTCAGATACGGTTACGGTATTGCGCATCAACAAAAGAAAAATACATACTTGAGAATAATCACCAGCCTCAGCCTCCAGCTGGGGAATTCATTCCCAGTAGCAGATAATAAGGCCCATACAGGAGACTATGTAGTCTCGATTCAATCATGCTACCGAGCTGGCCGGGGGATGGCAACTGCCAGTGATAAAAACAAGACAAAATGAGATGAAATGCATTTACTGCAAATGTCTATCAGATCAACGTTCCTACCTGTATGCGATCTTATTCATTGTCTACTTTCAGTGGAAGGAAGCTTGATTGCGAGGAAGATGATGGATGCAAAGACGGATGCAAAAGCCTGCTGCCAGTACGCTCGGCATTAGCAGGCCCAGCCGGGCCGCGGGCGATCATGCGACCCTGAACTCGTCACTGTCATCCGAGTCCGCTTTCAAAACTTGAACATCCCTTCTCTCCACTGGCAGAAAATATCTACTAAGAAATGATGTGCACATACCCACATGCTGTCTATCCATCATCTGATCTTCTGTACTATGGGTGAATGAACTGCCGGGATTGCAAACTGAAAGCCTATAAGAAGAGGTTTCGAACATACATTACGGGATACCGGCCACACTGGCAGACCATCACGGGCCAGTGATCGTCGATTCGTATCGTCACCGTCTATCTCATGAGCCGAAGGCACGGGCACATATTACGCAAAAGACGAACTACATAGCATCTTGAGGGCCCTCCTGCATGCACGCCCGAACTCCTGTTTCAAAAAAATCCGGCGAATCCAGTACACAATCAATCAAAGCTTAAGCTTACATATGTACAGGCAGCTCTCTCTGTCTGCTCGGGATCAATAATCCTTCATTGTGATCCTACTCAGACCCCGACTCCGCAATCAGATCGGGCGTGCCTCGAGATAAGTACGATGATTGTATCCAATATACAGTATGTACAATTAAGTTGACGGTATGTACATTCCGTGGCCCGCGTAGTATTCCGAAAGGAAAAAATGACCGAGCCTCTTTACGTATTCTCGCCGTCCTGCTAATCCAAAACGTGCACGAGCTGAGCTGTGGCCAGGCCTCACATCAGGAAACTGTACCTAGTGTTCCACACATATTGAAAAGACAATTCTTCAGGATGTCGGATTAACTCGCGCTCTTTACGTATAGATTCCACAATGAATGAATATATATGGATCAACAGGCCTCATATCTCTTCCGCATTTGCTCAGCTCACACTAGTCTCAGAAACACGCCCGGCACCCTGAAACCTTCGTTGAAATAGTACCCGGGGCCATTGCACCTCACTTTTGCTGGGAATAAATCGCAGTATCATCATACCGCGACAAACATATTACCGACCACCGACCACCGCCATATGCCCAACCCTTCGAAGAAAATGAGTATTACGACATCAGGGTGCCAAGTTCATAAAACTAAACAACACCGTTTCGAAAATCTGTACCCTCCAATAAACTCCGCACATCTACCCGTCGAATGGCTAATGAAATTTCGGCATATTAATTAATTACATAGCTCGCTCGTCAAAAAAGGTGTCTGCGCAGATATGGGGTGGATCTACATACGTTCAGAGATGATGCACATTCCAGAATAGATCAAATGCACTCTGCTCAACTGCCTTTGTCGTGTCGTACACTAATTAAATTAAATCATCAACAAGCCATCGTGAGATAGTCACCGAGAGAAAAGGGGGGCTACTCACTTTTAGTATTTTTGGACAAGTCCAAAAGCTTCCGAAGCACCCTAACTGGACGATGCGATCACTGCAATTTGGGCTGACCCATTCAATCTAAGAACGCAAAGAGACAGACGAGGAGAGGCCTAGAGCTTGTTACACAGATGCCACGCTTCGTGCGCGAGACAATCTGTGCGCCACATAAAGCACATCCGAGCCAGATCACAGGACAGACAATGCACCGGTGCATCGCACTCTGATGACCACAAGCCACCAAACACAAAAGACGTAAACAACGTAGAGCGATCCTCGAGAAACTCACACATAAGGACAGCACGTTCTGATGTCGACGGATTCGAGGGTGGCAACCACCACCAGTGGCAGCAACCATCACTTTCGAAGCACGAGCACTTCGTCCAAACTTTGTTCGAACAATGATTGATCGGTGCTTATGACAGAGACCCGCATCTCCGCTGACAGGGAAGACTCAAGGACCGGCGGCGCCCCTTTACGCGCTCCCAATGTAATGTGATGGGTGTCTCGACCGCATTGTCGTATGAGATGAGATTTGGCGGAAATGGGATGGGAAGAATGTCGCCTCGTGCCGCAGGTGCTAGTATACAGAGGATGTATAATTATCGCTTCTCGCCGAGACATAGGCGGTGTTGCCATAGATAAGATTCAGGACGTTGATGGATGTATATTAGAGAACACTGCCATCTACGCGAGCGGGCAAAGTCCAAAACGCTCAGAATACCCTCCAGTGAGCTCATAGATCCTGTCAACGCCCTGATGTCCACCAAGGTCGCCGAATGTCTACATAGAGAGACACTAACGTTGAGGCACATATTCAAATTGTTATCTTGAGACAACTTCGAACTTGAGTTGAATAGAGAAGCACGTACGAGATGGGCACAGACCGCAGTATCGCCTCGGCAGGTGCCGGGAAGGTGGGGACGCGTGTTGATCGACGTCCCGATACAGTATTGCACCATACGTGCCCAATATGTCCAGAAGCCGAAGAGTTCAAGAAGGTGTTCGCGCATTTGATTTGTTCCATCCAAGCTACATCAGCGTTAGTCCATCACACACGCAAAATGAAATTTAAAGAAATTGTGGAACAGTCCATTCATGCGTCCACAGCACGGATGAGCGTGCTGGTAGTGAAATACAACAGATCTTTTGGTGACCGTGCGTGAGGAAAGGAAGGTCGAGGTAATGGCCATGTTAGCGACCCCGTTTCTCCCCCTCGGCACATTCTTTTGCAGGTTGCATCAGCTGCGAGCAAGATGTGAAATCACCTACCGCCCAGCAAACCATCTCTTTCCCCGTTCGTAGTCCCTTCTTCCCCCACGGCCTCTTTCCTCCTAAAGACGCCCTTCACCTTATCAGCACCAGCCTCGAGGAGCACCCCAAGCTTCTTGCCCAGGGCGCTTCTGCCTCGCCATACCCAATGAGGTCGGGAGTCGATGCGCTCGGCACGCACACGATGGTCCGTGTCGACTACGACGCCCAGAGTGAGGACAGTGACGAGTATCGAAGCGAGTGCACCGGCCGCGGCAATCATAAACATAATGACCATCTGTAGCCTGGCGGCCTGCTGCACGGACGCCCCGCCGAGGATTGCGCCTGTCATCATGCCTGGGATAGCGATTATACCGAGTACGCTGTGAAAAGCAGAGGTGAAAGTCAGCGTAAGGACACAAGAGAGTAATAGAGAGGAAAGGTCCGATGAAATTAGAGGCGATAGGAAGGACGGGTAAACTTAAGGCGAACATAAGACGAGTTACTGAAAGATCCGTCCGCAAGACGCGAACACAAAAACACGGGATATCCAAGCACGTTTGTCGATATCCAACGCCAGTTGCTCTGACGATCAGCAAGAGTACACGTAACCTTTACGAGGAATTTTCGCGAAATAAATGATCCTTCCGCAGGCCAAGCAGCAGCTCTCCCGGCTGCCCATTCTAATATCGGATCTTACGACCTCGTACGACTGACGGCTCAAAACTCCGCGACCTTACACAACCCGCATTCCCTCAGCAGTAGTCCGTATTACTTCAGTCCGATCAGGGACAACGCAAAAACGAAGTAACCTGGCCTATTTCCAGCGCGACGACACATAGATAGATCTTCTCGCAAACTGTATTGAACGTCGATCGAGAGATGAAAGTGTACTCGGGGGCCTGACCTCTTCAACTCGAGAAGCAGACGATACTGAGCAACCCAGAATAGGTAAACTGATGACATGAACTGAGAGAATCCACCGTGATGGTGATGATGTGAAAGAAAAGAGAACGCAGCATGAACATATTGTGGACTTGGCAGCCTTCTTTAAACTGTTGAGACGGCCTGTCGTATTGTAGACCCGGCGAGGTCGCATTGCATAAAATTCTGAATGGTGTTTTGATAAGGGGGGCAAATGTTGTGAGAGATTGTTTTGACGAAAGAAGTAATAGCCGCGTATACGACGGAACCTATAAGGCGAATACCACTACCGCCACAATAAATCGCGATGGTATTATTCTGCTGTCACTTCTTGGACTGAAAGCAATCGAAGGTGCGGGGGAGAGGTGGACGAAGATTCGAGTGCGTGAGAAGCAACAGATTGAGCAATCAGAACGCTCCATGGAGATGGTCAAAAAAAGGTCAGAACAACCCGGTAGCTCGGCCATGATATGCTACGAAGCATTGAGTTGGACTTCCAACGACTTAAGATGTATCAGAGCGAAAGCAAATAGGGCACGCCATTCCAGCGAACGAGTCAAACAACCGCGGAGGAATAAAAGGGAGAAGCTCATCCGTGGGCGACTTCGCTCGACAGTGCAGGAGATGTTCGAACGCCTCGTCGAAACTAGAAGGCAGAAGATCTCACGTATACCAATCCAAGAAGATGAAGAACAGGCACTCGATAGTGCGCAGAAGGAAAACGAGAGGTTCGGCTAAGGAAGAAACACGGAAATATGACTCGCCTCATCTGATTAATTGGCGGCGTGAGTGCCAGTCGAAGTGCCTCCTTTGCTACTGGCTGGCACGCCTCGAATCGAGTCGCACCAAAGGCGAGATAAGTCTCAACCTTATCTCTGTTTTCACTATGAGAAATTTCTAATTAGCAAGATACTGTGCAGAGCGTCCTCAGAGCTTGCGCTACAGGGGTGAAAGCCTCGGAAATTAACTCACTAAATCTCCTTTAGGACATAGTTTAGAACAATTATCACTGCAGACACTGTCGCGCCACATAGCATGCCAACAACCGGTACTATTCACAGCACATTAGCTGAAGCCACAGAAATTGGAGAAATTCTTCCGACTGACTAAACTGGTCGGGCTTCCACACCGGCTCGACAGCCATTGCGAGCTTGGCTCCAACGACAGCGACTGGAATTGTTCCACACAGCATGGAGAATAATGTGATGGGAAACTATGTAACGTCCGAGGTAGTGTAAGCTGGAGAAACGAAAGGGGGGTTGAGTGACACACCATATGTGCAAATCGAAACTTCGCTTTATTCACGTCTACGCAAGCACAGAACACAGGCGCTCAGCCACGGAAACCGGAAGTTCAACTGTTGAGTACTCACTGACTTCCGCAGCTCCCAATATATTTAAGAGGACTTCAGATATTATCAAACACCATGAAATGGAGATATATGGTCTTGACCTACCTGCTAGGGCTGCCACACCCCAAGGATTCTCAGACTCGAAAACCTTTGCCAATACGAGAGACATAAGGGTCAACTGTATGATACATCGCGTAGCCGCCGTGATGAGAGGCAAGCCGACACCTAGTCCTAGACCTTGTGATACGCCGGCGTCGAATGCGACAAAAAGAAAGGCAAGTCCAACGTTCGCCCATGATAGATGAGTTTGTGCGCCCGAGCCAGGATCATCCATGGTTAGTTGAGTTGGAAGCTTGGGATACCCTGATTGTCGCCCGGAAGGCGGGGCAAGGTTAGCTCGTCAATGCTGTTGACTCGGATAATAATTGCGCACGGCGATGGGACGGTGAATGGTGCTACATGACGCACTTCATGATTGAAAGCATGAGTTCTAATAATAGACGTCCAACTATTTGTCACATATGTGACAACTAGTAGGCCGTGACAGCGGCAGTGCCTGTCACGCATGTCGTCACTTCCAGAATCAACTTGAAGTTGCAAAGCACAACACAACTTGAATTTGCAGACCTCTCGCTTTCTCTCTGACTTTAAACGTTGATGCGAAGGGCTTTATCTGTTTATAGATACTTTCTGAAGACACCGAACAAATCACTTTATCGCAGATTTGCGTTTTCCATGAGTTCATCTTTGACAGTCTCATCTGCGTCTCCAGATCGTGCAGCGGACCTTGCTGCGAACTTAGAAGATATTCGTCGTCGCGTTAGAGAGGCTTCGTCATCTCGGGCAGATTCAGGACCCCTACTGGTGGCTGTATCGAAGTATAAACCCTCCTCTGACATTCTGGCATGCTATGAGCAAGGGCAGCGCGATTTCGGGGAGAACTACGTCCAGGAGCTCGTTGACAAAGCGAAGCAGGTGCGCTTATGCCTGTCTCCATTGATTACAATTAAGCATGAATATTGACTCATAGAAATAATATTAATTTTGCGTTCGCTTCATTGTCCTGGGTCTTGCGAATTGAAGCTACCTCAAGATATTCGATGGCACTTCATTGGAACTTTACAAACAAACAAATCAAAGATTCTTGCCTGTACGTTCGCCAGAATGCACGGTATCTACTCATATTAATATTGCGGATTGATATCAGCTATACCAAACCTGCACACAATCCAGACCATATCGTCAATCAAAGCCGCGGAAGCTGTGAACAAAGCTCTGCCAGCCGATCGCGACTCCTCCCCCCTTAACGTTCTGCTACAAGTCAACACCTCAGGAGAGGACTCGAAGTCTGGCCTCGCACCACTATCGGAAGATTCGCCAGCCGATTCTGAGTTGATCGTGACCGCGAGGCATATCCTAGAAAAATGCCCCCGCCTTCGATTACAAGGACTAATGACTATCGGGTCGATTACCGAGTCGCTATCGCAGACGGATGAAAACCGTGATTTCGAGGCCTTGAAGCGCACTCGGGATGTCCTGGAACGCCACATGGGAAATGTTCTTCCTCAAGCGGATAACTGGGGTCAGAACGGAAGAATTCTGATGAGTATGGGTATGTCGAGCGACTTTGAAGTTGCGTTACGCGCTGGCAGCGACATCGTTAGAGTAGGAACTGGAATATTTGGGGAACGTCAGAAGAAAGGAGAAGCCAACTAAAATGTAATTGAAACTTGATCTGTACATGTATGTTGATGTTGCGAGAGAGCGCTAAATGGGCGCCTAAAATTAATGGGAGTTCCCACGGCTGCTTTACTCTCCGGATCTTCAGGCTAAAATTGTTGTGCATGCGTTTCATGAAAGTACTATAAGAATGACCTCGGTTCCACTGGTGCAGCGACTGAGTTGACCACATCTTAAGCTCGTCTACTTCTTCCTTCGTCTCACGCCAAAAGTGCTTCCCGGTTCCACATCATGGAGGATGATAGTGAGTATCAGAGGCTCAACGTGCCGTCGCCAGAGGACCTCGCCTCGGTGCAAGTTTTTCCTCTAATTCTTTGCATCAAGCACGATGTTGAAGTGAGTCTACCACCTTACTTTGATTCTGACTAGATAGTGACATTCGCTCTGCGTTAATTAGGTTGAAATTGGTAGGTTCCGAATAACGTTCCAGTGCTCACTTTTTCGCTGACTTTCCGTACAAGAATCGGGTATGACATGGGAGTAAGTCACTGCTGCAAAAGTCAATATTCAAGTGACTTATTGCTTCTTGCACTCCAAGTCAACTTACAGCTACCGACATAAATCACATCACTGTTCGGCCTCTGGTCCGCAAGTATGAGAGGATTGACAATTTGGCGACTGTGTACGCATGTTTCGTAGTGCGGTCGCGTTTCCTCGCTCAAGCAGCGAAGAGCCTCGCCCATGCAAATACCATGATGACTCGCGCTGATCTCTGTGAACTTCTCGCAATAAAGCTCATGCGACAACACCACGAAGAGGACAGACGCGGATTTGCCCTTGCGACTGCACTCACGACCAGCTGGAGGCCGACTGCCGGCGCCCCGTCCGAAGTGGTCGCTGAAGTACAGGATGCGGTTGGAGGTAATGAGGAGGATCTGGAAGATCCAAATTCCGCGCTTGAGGTACGTTTTGTTTAAGTGACTCAAGAGACGATGCCTAATGCATTTGCATGCTTTCAGTTGGCTATAGCTACAGGTGCAAAGAGATTCTTGGCGAGTAGTGATGTGCAAGCGATTGTAAATGATATCTATGCCGGACGTATTGTCTACACGACACCATCAAGATCCTCCGTCCTAGCCGACAATTACAAACCTCGACCTCTAAAATTGTATGATGTCAGAACTGCGCCGTTTCTGGATCATTACCGGTATGTATTCAATGATGGAGCTTATTTTCGTTCTAATGCTTTCAAATAGACTGCGGGTACCCAAATACAACGCCATCCTCGAGTTTCTAAACTTCGCTATGCTGATGTTGTCATTCTGTCTATGCTTGTCCCGTAAGGAGTTTCTTCGTATCCTATCTATGATGCAATTATTAATGTCTCCGGTAGATCAAGACCTTGACCATTTGGGACCATGGGAAATGATTTTCATGGTATTCGCTGCTGGATTTATTCTGGACGAGTATGCTCAAGCCAAGGAGCATGGGTGGAGTAGTGAGTGGTCATAGCCTGCGATTCGATTTGAACTATCTGACCTTCCCTCTCTTCCTTTCAGTTTACATTGCAAACGTAAGTTTCAAAACGGATAGCTAAAGAAGGGATGTTGACATTTCTTTCCACACCAATCAGCTTTGGAATGTATTCGATGCCTCATTTTTGTCAATCTGCGTTGCATATTTTATACTCCGTGGAAAAGGTCTCGCTCAGCACGATCGTATGTACCTTTACTACCAAACCAACGGCGGTTGTGACTCTGCCTACAGGTTACTATTCTGAGCTGTCGTTTAACATTCTTGCCTGTGGGGCGTGTATATTGTTTCCTCGGTGTGCTTGGCTCATATTCTAACCTGTCATATTTGCGACTAACCTGCTGCATCGAGACTCGCGTTTTTCACCATAAAGAACAACGTTGTCATCCTGTGAGTAATCCGTTTAGACATACTTACTTAGAGGGTTGCTAACTGGACATAGTGCACTTCGAGGCATGATTGCTGAATTTGTCTTCTTCATGGGTATCGCGGCCATTTGCTTTTCCGGGATGCTATTTACCTTATGGACGTTAGGTCAGTGGTGATGTTTATCGTTTCGTAGGTTTTTTGTAACTCATTGATACAACAGCCGGGGACAAGTGGCAACTGAAGAGTATTATGTGGCTTATGGTGCAGATATGGTTTGGAAACACATCCCTTAGTTTCTCACAGGCGGAGAGTTTCCATAAGATTCTCGGTCCGATTCTGATGGTTTCCTTTGCCGCGTTGTCAAATACACTACTCATTACCAGTATGTCCTCGTCCTTCGCCCTCGGCAAGAATTCTTTGGAGCTGACAACATATAGTCTTGATGGCAATCTTGTCGAACACGTTCGCGAGAATCGATTCGGTACGTTCCGATCATAATGAAAATCATTATCCTCGTTGATCTATTTGAATAGAATGCAACTCAAGAAGTCAGTATGCCCCCCCCCCCCCTTTAGAAGCTCACTTATTGATATACTCTTGTAGTATCTTTATCAATTTACGGTCAGCACTGTTGAAGGGTATGGTAAATCCGCATTTATCTTCTTTGACGCTGACAATTTATTTACAGAGTCAAGTCTGATGCCCTGTTCAGCTATCAGCCTCCCTTCAATGTCATCGCGTACCTTGTGCTTATGCCTGCAAGCTGGTTCGTGTCTCCACGGACGCTGCATTCTTTAAACGTGTTTCTCATCAAGCTGACGGTAATTGATATCGATGCCTCTCAGAGCACAATGTAAAACTCACAATGTCTGCAGTCTTTCCCAATTCTAACTACCATCGGCCTGTATGAGCGTTACTTCATACCAGCGGTTGATGAGGACGAGGACGACAGCCGTGACCCGAAGCGCACATTTTATAACCTTTCCCGCAACATTCAGTCAATGCCATTCATCGAAGCAATCGTCGGCAGTCACTCGACCACTGTATACGACGCCATTTTCGACGTGGAACTCTCGAGTGACCAGAAAGATGCCATGTTCGCAGAGTTTGACAAGTTCGACGAAGACACAACAGACATGAGATCTTTATCGTCGACGGAAGACTTACCTGCCTCTCCATTAGGTCGTAGCTACGCAAGAAGCCGCACGAGGTCGCCAAGAGGACGAGACGTTATCATACGCGAACCAGCTGGTGGTAATCAGACCACTCCAAGGAGAGCTCGCCAGGACAGCCTTCGAGTCCAGCTGATTCCAGACGTATTTGACACCTCTCCAACGAAGCCCAAAAGCCGACTATCGCGAATTTTTGGAGCACCACGCATAACTGCGTCTGCATCGGACAACACTATGAACACTTTGAATGCCACGGCTGTACCACCTGCGATCTCCGACGATGCTCTTGCGAGCATTCGTAGATTGGAGACTGCGCTGCAGGACATTCGGGAGCTGCCAGTCCAACGTTTGAAGGAGGAAATGAGAGAAGTTCAGGTTCATTGCCCTCTTTCCTTGTCGATATTTGATAGATATTAACTGGAGAATGTACAGGAGCGACAGGGCCGTATCGAATCTCTGCTCATGACGCTGACTCGAGGAATGAGAAATGAGACCGGCTCTCACCACTCATCTAGGCATACGTTATGACCATAATCTTTATGAATAATTCTACAAAACTACAACACAGCTAATGCGTATGAAAACATAAAACAGTAACAATGAAAATTACAACTATAGTAACATGAATGTAGGCTTAGCAAAAAATTCAAAGCGAGATATTCTAGCTATTGTCTATCTCCTCTTTAGTAAATGGTCTACAGATGTTTCGTAAGCTTGCCTTCCACTGCTCGTCCTTTCTCCGACGGTCACGAAGGTCTCGGAGCTGATTTGGTGTTGGCGGGTGAGAGAATAGTGCGAAGACGTAGTTCGTCAAGTCTGCTCCGTGTTCAAGCTTAATCAGCAGGTTTCTGCCATCCACGTGAGGGGCTAAGTCGACAAAGCCATCCCTGGTGGTCTGTAGGAAAAGACTCAGTTTTTGTACATCAGTTGTCACAGATGACGTACAACAGCAGGAGGCGAAAGGAAGACACATTTATTCCCAATTCTTGCTTGGAGAATCCCATTGTCTGGCCAAGAAGGACGAGCTGATAGAAGCACTTTGCAAATATCGCTCGAGTCACCCGTTTCCTTCATATCGATTTCTGTGTCCGTGAAATGGTCAAGTCTATAACAAGCGAGAGATAAACAGCTGCCGTGAGTCAGATCACTGATTAACCACGCTGAATCAGAAATGTCCAGCAACCTAAGAATGTATGCTTACTGATCGTGATTGAAACGAGTCTTCCACAAAGTGACGAAGGTCTCCATACCCGAAGCCACTTCGAAGTCGATAGTGATCTCTCCGGCTGCCTTCCCAAGATTATACGAAGCCAGTACTACAGTCTGCGGCTTGAAAACGCTAACGATAGGGGGTGAAATCGGTCGTGGTTCTTCAGACTTGCAGTTACGACTTGCACCAACTTGAGCATCCTGTCCATTTGCGCTTGTATGACCAATGTTCCCGCCATTTGTTTTGCGCTCGAAGCTTGGTCTCTGAGATTGGGCTTTCGGAGCAGTGTTCTGCTGCTTGGATTGCTCTCCACCTGCAGGATTCTGCATTTCTACGTCACTCAGCCCATTCTCGACGGCTTCCATAGACGTTGCACCCGTCCTTCCTGATAGACAAGATAGAAATATGTTAGCCCTCTTCTGAGATGTAACTTAGTCGATATATTACCTTCGCTAGGGTGAAGATCCTCAACTTCCGGTACAGCTATTGCAGGTCATGTTTAGTTCTAAAATTTCGTAATATTTCTGTACTCACAAGAACGATTCGTTAAGAGCTCGACACCAGACATCGGGGACTGACGTCCAACGATATCATCCTTATCCAATAAGGTAACACTCTTTTCAACAATCATGGCATCTCGACTGGACGAGCTAGTCATGGTCTGCTCTCTGTTCAATCGGCCCGGGGTTTGATTTGGGTTGCATTCTTCAATGTCCATAGGCTCATCCATTTCTCCGTGCTCTATTGGCGCAATGCTGCTTGATGCAATCCCAGCATCCGGAGCAATTGCACCTTTGAAAGCGTCGGTCCTATCATTTGACCCTACCTGAATGTCTTCCAAAGTCAGGTCGATGACCTCAGGTGTTTTGACCTTAAGGTCAACGATATTGACCTTGTCTTCTAACTTCGGGGATTGCGAAGATGGGTTGGCAGGAGTATTCTGATTTCGAGAGGTCTGATCCGAGTAAACTTTCGACGTGATCGCTGGTTCCTGCATGGCTGCACTCGAAGTGGTAGCGACAGTAGGTGCCGCCGGCTTACTTGGCGTAACAACTCTCCCTGCAGCTCCTTTCCTTTCTTTCCAATGCTTGAAATCATCTTGAACGACAGCCTGAGGAAGCGGTTGCTTTTTAGCAATGAGCTTTGGTTTCCTCTTAGGCTTGGCAGTCGCTGGCGTCGATGATCCTCCGCCGCTCGTTAAGTCCTCGGTTTTAGACGTAGGTATGTTTGATCGGCCTTCTGCTGAGGGTAAGTAGAGGTTCTCAATGAAAAAGCAGCTGAAATGACGAACGTTGAGTGGCCGTTGCATTGTGTACATCTCCCGATGTGGCAGACGGCGTTACCATTTCACCCACCGATTGGAAAGGAGAGGCTGAATCTACGGAAGGCGATGTTGCTTTTCCAGGAGTAGATATATTTCCAGAAGGATTTGTTGAAAGGCTTCTCCTACCCTGGGTTATACTTGCTATGGAATCCGTAGGCAGGGTTGGATTTTGTTGTTCTTTCATAAAGACATTCATTGCTGGACCTAGGCAGGAAAGCAGTTCTCTACTTACCAGAGTTGGCAAATGAGCCTAAGGAGAATGGTTGTAGTGTAGCACCCGCGGCATGTCCTTGGCTTTGGCTTTGATAAAACGTTAGCTACCGGATGAGTTCGAGCCAGAGCCTACGCACTTGGTGGCTCGGTTTTGGTGCGGAACGCCCTGTTCCGGGGATGTAGAGACCGCGATAGCTTCCTCCGATGACTGAACAGATAGTGCAAGCTGCTTCAAGGTTTCTAAAGATTCAGCTAAGTGTAATGTTGGTATCGAATGTCAAGCAAGTCGAGTTTACCGTGCGCGGTCCCAACTTGTCCGAATTGCGCAGAGAAGTTAACAACAGTCTCAACAAGCGCTTTGTATGCGAGCCTTCTGCCCTCAAGGTTCTTCGGGTACGGTTGATTGCAATGAAAGGGGACAGAAGAGTTGGAAAGGCGGGTCAGGGTCTCCCGAGCTGTCTACGCAGTTCCAATCAGGCAAAAGCATTACGCCTTGTTGAACAAATGCTGTACCTGAAGACTTTGCAGAATCTAGTGTTGTGAGATCAAGCAAAAAGACAGGCAGTGATTCGGAAAAGCTTACTTGTGAGTGTGCCTCAGGATAATATGCGTCTATTCTCGAGAGGAACTTGGTGAGTTTATTCGCTGCGTGGGTGAAGACTGCTGAGTCGTCGGACGCAAGGTCTGCATGGATCCTCGTGAAGAGTCTCCTGTTGTGTTCTTTCGGATCCTGAGGATAGTATTGGTTGGCTATTCCGCCCGACATAGGAAGGCAATAGGATGGCGAAGGTCATGTAGATGGCACGCGGCGGATGCTGGTTCAAATCGAAATGAGAGGGCCGTCAGGAGTGTGACGCTGCCAGTGTGCCACCCTCACTGGCAGGCTAATGTCACACCACGTGACACGACGGTGGACCGTGACGCGTCCGAGCGAGCTCAGAACCCAGAGTTCAAGGGCGTCGCGACGTTCTCCATCTCTCACCTTTCCTTGACATGTCGGTAACTGACAGCGTCTCCTTCCTGCAATCTGAAATATTTGAGAACAACAAGATCGTGAGTTGATAGAGGCAGGAAAGAAGACACGTTTACTCAATCAAATTAGGTTACATACAGGCTGCTCAGTCGCAAGCTAGCAATACATGTGAATTCTGCGAAAAAGTTGATACATACGCGATTATCTTCTTTCAAGTCTGTTTCCTGACAGAGACATATTAGTGAACTCGCGACATTCTATGCTCAGAAACGCAACTCATCACAGCCGGTACACGCAACTTTTCTAGTCAGTGGAGACATAAGACAGGAGGAAGAGGGCGATAAGATGGATATTGATGGGCCTGGTGCCTTAGCCGTGCCAAAGACGAAGATGGTCCTTGCTAGTGAACAGGATCTGAAAGGTATGAGCTTGATCTATTTTACCAATGATTGTCTGATAGGAGGCCAGAGACGAAGTCGTCCTTCAGTCGTATCCGTTCGTGTCATGTATATGCACTGTCCGCATCTTCACAGCTCGTATGTCCCAATCCACAAATTGTAGTCAGATTTTCAAGATTCCTAATCTTTTCGCAGGACTATAATGCTTTGTATGACGTTGCTCAAGCCGTCCGTGGAATAGATATATCCGCTGATGGCAAATTTCTGGCATCAGTAGGTAAGGTCGTTAGCGACGACGTAAAGGTCAGTCATGAAAGGCATACTGGTTTTCACTCTCACTAAGCATTGCCGTTTAGCTCTCACTGGCTGTAAAGTCAAAAAGCGCTCCAGTGCAGAAGGCGCCAGCCCCAGTTACGAAACCAGCGCCAATTGTTCAGCAGAAGACAGAAGAGAAATTTGCCGAAAAGCCTCCTGTCAAATCTGAAAACCCAAAATCAAAACCATCAGGCAAACTTGACTGGAGCAAGGCGAAGCCTAAAGATGTAAAGAAAGAGACAGGTCAAGCAAAATCAGGGAGCGCGTCCGCTGAAGCACATGTAATGAAGTCAACGGCCCAGGTAACAATTGCTCCGTCGGCAAGCTCTTGACAAACAATTGACAATTCCATAGAGAGGAATGAAGCGAAAATCAGACGTATTTGCCCAAAAGAAAGAGGAAGATACGTCGGAAGAAGATGTACCGAAGAAGGTCGAGCCTCCCAAAGCCTTACCTCAGGCCAAGAAGGAAAGCGTGGAGCCAGACTCAATGCGCATCAAGAGAGGAGTGATACTATCTGATGATGAAGATGATGAGGCCGTCGTAAAACCAAAAACAATTCGTAAACCGAAAGCAGAGCTTGTCGACGATATCTTGGACCCGGAAAGAAGTGTTCGAGCAATAATGGACATAGATGACTGTACGTTCAATCCCTTTTGGCTTTTCCAAATCGAGAATACACTAATGCATAATGCTGAACATATAGCGCAAGTCATCAAAGTGCCTCGGCCAGGTCCTTCGGCGACGAAAAATGACGAAAGTGAGGTGGATGATGGAGAGGCTGGAGAAAAGTCACAAGAATCGCAGGAACAGGATGTTGAAATGGATGAAGACTCTGACCCTGCACCGAAAACCAAACCCCGCAAGCGGAAGGAAAAGAAAGTCATTCCAATAGGAAGGAATGGATTAAAGAAGAAGCGTGTCATGAAGAGTCGAATGAAAATGGACGAAAAAGGATACATGGGTGTGTATTATCCACTCCTATGCCCTCATAGGCGATCTGCTGAATGTCACTATCTGTTTTTAGTGACGGAAGACTACTCATCATATGAGTCCGTTGACGAAGAAGAGGCTGAAGCTGAGGTGAAGACGAAGGCAAAGCCCAAGAAAGCCCCTGTAAAGCGTATGTCGGAACCAGTTCCGACCGACTCGGAAATGGAGGCCACCGGCACCAGCCAAGAAAAATCAGGATCGAAACCGAAAGGGAAGAAATTGGCACCCAAGGCATCACAGGGAGCTCTCAAGAGTCGGAATTCGACAGGTGGACAAAAGAACATCATGAGCTTCTTTGGAGGTAAAGCTAAAAAGTGATATATACATATTCATAGTCCAGTGATGTACAATTAGTGTGATTTGGTCTCCTTCCTACATCGTATAACAGCACATATCTCTTGCACTTCGGTCCTCGCAGCATTATACAATTTCGTACCCCTCCGGAATCATGTCAGAGCTGTTTCTTTTGATCGAGTGCTGAATGTGCTTCATGAATACTACACCTAGTATGGCCCGCTTCACTACGAAACATGTAAATGCACATTGTAAGTAAGAACCGATGGAAGACATAGATCGTGAGAGATGCATGTGGTACTCACAGCGTTTCTTCAGACCAAAACTACGAATGAGTTTTCCGAAGCGAACTGTTGCTATGATGCTCCAAATGCCAACGCGTACTATGTGCATGACGTGTGTGAGCACTGTGTCTAATTACAGTCGATAAAAACAAAGATGGGACACGTACATTCTCTTCCGGGATTAAACATTACATTGCTCGTGTTGTCTGTTAAAAATTCGTAAATTCTGTCCATTGATGGCCTTGATTTGGGTTTTTTTGACCAGCATCGGCTCAAAATATCCCATAGCCGATCGTCAAGTCCATGAGCAAGGGCATCTGGATTTGTGGGCCTCTTTAAGAAGGGTTCTGAGCCCATGATCCTTTTCATTACTTGATAGTCGTTAAGGTCTTTAAACGGAATCTCTCCTGACAAAACCTAGATTACGAACAATTATTATTGTAGAGCAACAACGAACTTGTAGGAAGAGGATACCTCAAAGCATGTCATTCCAAATGCATATACATCACTTGCAGTTGTAGGGTGTCCTTTGTAATGGTAGGAATCTTCTCCGCCAAGTGTCTCAGGGGCCTGCCATCGTAACGTTCCCGGAGTCTCAGCTGTGCGTACTTCGGTCTGAATAGTGCGGAATTTGCTGAGTCCAAAATCAGCTATGAGAGGTCTCTGGTTGTTGTCAACTAAGATGTTTGCCTGGGAAACAGTTATTGTGTGTCAAACGTGAATCGAGGCCAATGCTTGGTTCCACTGACCGCTCGCAAATCCCCATGAATGAAACTTGGGCGCTGTGCATGCAGAAAGCACATTCCGCGTGCAATCTGGTTAATCTGGTAGTTGAAATACTAGTTAATGATGGCAGGCGGGGGCTATCTCAAATGACTTACAATTTCCAGTCTGCTTACAGCCTTGTGTCCTCTCAGAAAGAAATCTAAGGATCCATTATCATACCACTGGGATATCAATGCAACAGAACCAGGCGTTGGAATGTTGTAGGCAATGCCAAGGAATGGCATGACATTCTCGTGTTTCAGCTGACGCCATACTATGGCCTCTTTGTACACTTCCTGTTCGCATGCATAATTTGGTGAGAGACAAAGGTTAGCGGCAAATAAAAGAAATGTATCACCTGAATCTTTGACCTAGTTTTATCATTCAACCTGACTCCTCGTGGAACTTTGAGTGCCACAACCTTTCCCATTGATGTAGCGTATCCTTTGAAGATGTCAGACATGCCACCATGGGCTACGGAGGCAACCCCTCCTTGGTGTATATCTGAGATTACCAGACAACCCGGAATGACCAGCTTTCTTTTCACCAGATCATATAACATCATCTTCAGATGTTCTGAGTACTCGTTGTTGTCGTCTATCAGCTATGGCCAAATAGGTAAGTGTGGAACGAGCATCGATGTGATAAAAGTTATTAGGCACTCACAGACTGCATCAAGCTCATGACATCTGCAAGCTCACCCTTTTGAAGATTGTATATGCTTTGACTGAGCTCAGTGTTATTAAAGTAAGACACGATTACTTTCGTTGCGTCGATGCGATCCACAGTAGTCAGACAGTCGGTGAAGCGCAGCCATTCTTCAAGGTGGGCCTGGCATCTGGTGAGTGTTTCACATATACAGAAATATTTAACGGGTTAGAGGACCAAATCTTACCACATTTGCTCTTTTCAAGGATACCGTCATCTCAGCAGAGAATGTATCGGTGAAGTTCCAGAAGGTGAAGACGCGAGCGGTTGAGCCTGCTTTCAATTTCTTGAGTCTCTCCAGACAAGAGAGTGTGTCTGTCCCTGTTCATCATTTATTAGAGTTAGTATGTAGGCGCTCGATTTCGCAGTACACAAGTGGTTGTAACTTTCGTCTCACCATGGTTAAATTTGGGTCTAGCCAACAGTGCTTGAACCATACGTTGCCCATAATAGGACGAAAACTAAAGATGCATATTAGTGATGGGGATCACTTTCATTGCAATAATATCTCTTACAGGGAACAGCTTATCATTCAACCGTTCTTCGGATTGAAGGTGCTCAAGACCCAGAGAAATGAGCTTGGCGTCATACAGACGAAAAAGCGCCTTTCTCCAGTCTCTGTCATATACGCAAAAACCTCCCTTCAGGACATCCTCGATGTTAGCAAAGTCGCCGACATCCAGGCTATTGGCGTGTTGCTCGAGCGTCGCCCATATGTCTGGGTCAATCTGCAAAATGGTATCGAGCAGGCTCTTGCCTTCCGTCATGCTGGTGGGTTGAGGGAAACGGCAATGATTGACGCCAGCCTCAAAGAGACGAGGCTACATATGAGAACGTTATCATGATGGTGTCAACTTGAATGCACATGTTTGCATTGATAGGCGCTTGTAGTAAGGAAGCTTGCGTGGTAAATAAAGATAAAGACGGTTAATTCTACGAAACGAATTGTTATGGGCCATTCCTTTGTCTAGGCGCTGATATAGGTTTGTGCAGGCATATGATCACTTCGGGAACTCTTGTACTTGGTGAGAAATAGTCGGCACTGGCACGCAAGGAGTCACATCGGGAATAGTAGCTGAAGACAAGAAGCAAATAAGTTTAGTTCAACCCAAGCATATGTTCTAAATCAAACTGACCAGATGCATGAGTATATACAAGATAAATAATTTTACACGCAACTATATTGGTTGTTTGCCATAGAAAA
The DNA here is from genome assembly GCA_910574455.1 of Trichaptum fuscoviolaceum. Lineage (NCBI taxonomy): Eukaryota > Fungi > Basidiomycota > Agaricomycetes > Hymenochaetales > Trichaptaceae > Trichaptum > Trichaptum fuscoviolaceum. Next base: position 731,184 of record CAJSYZ010000008.1, on the reverse strand, counting down.
ATACTTTTAGAAGGACGGTCGGAGCGTCTCTAATTAGATCGATTATAAGCTTCCCTTAGTCTCGCTAACGCGACCTGTTACCGAATGTATCAGCTCATTCTACCTCAAAGTCGTGAATTAATAGAATGTTCTCACATCATAGTGGTTCTGAAGATTCGCAATCTCCTTTTCACCTATCCTCTCTTTCTTGACCTTGTCGAGATGTCCACCTTCGCGCATCATGGACTTGAAGAACCGCGCTTCCTGATCTTCAACGAGAGTCCATGCGTCACCTGCTCGACCTGCGCGAGCAGTACGGCCGACGCGATGTACATATTTACGCATGTCCACCGGGGCGTCGTATGAAACGACATGGGGGACATGCGCGATATCGATTCCGCGAGAGATGAGGTCCGAGCAGACCAGTCTAGACAGTTGTCAACACTTCGTAAACAGGAAAGTCCCAAACATGCGGACAGCAGTACGTACATGTCGATCTCCCGGTTCTTGAACTTCTCCAAGATCGTTTTCCGTTCACCGGCGGGTAAGTCGCTCGAATATGCCTGGGCCACAATCTTCTTCCGTTCCGCCACGTCCATACCATCTTCACCACCTTCTACCGGAGTGGGCGAAGAGAAGTAGGATTCTTCGAAGAACGCAAAAAGCTTGACAAGGCGAGCGGTTGATTCCGCGCTCTTCGTGAAGACGAGCGCATTCGAGACACCACGAGAATGTACGAGATGGAAGAGGGCCAAAGGTTTGAGTGCACTTGAGGTGGTCAGATAATGTTCCTGTATTGTACGAAGATTAACTTTGATCGAGTCTTGCATGATAGAAGGCGACAAACTTGGAGGCCAGCGGGCATGGCAAAACCCTCACTCAATGCCCACTCCTTCCCTTCCACATCCCGTTGTTCCTCATCTCCAGTCTTACTATTTTTGCCTTGAACGACAAAGTACTTTGGATCTCGTAATCCGAGAGCTGCAATACGCGCAGGATCGCGGGTGAGAGTTGCGCTGAAGAGAAGTTTCTGGCATGATGAGTGTTTTGGGTCATCAAGATCAGTCTGGATGTTGCCCGAGTGAAGAAAGAAGGGCGCGACAGCATCATGAGATGGAATTTGGCCCATCTCATCCTCTTGCTTCTCGTTCGTTTTCAGATTGATCTCAGCTACCTCGCGTGCAAGCACTTCTGTTGTTGATGATGACGAGTTAGAAGCCAATGAAGAGTGAGGACGAAGAGCGGATAAAACTCGAGCCAACCAGTCTTGGAAGCTTTGTGCAAGGAGACGATCGGCTTCATCAACGACCAGAAAGCGGAGATGTTGGAGAGTGAAGTTGCGAGTGCCGGAGAGATGGTCGATCAACCTTCCCGGGGTGCAGATCAGGATGTCGACCTTGCTCGAACCGCCCTGCAAACTGCAGAATATAAAAGTCATCAAAACGGCTATGAAAAAAATGACATCAAGAAGAAGCGTACTCCCTAGTCTGGTCTCCTATAAGCTGCGACTGTTCATGTGCAAAGGAGTGCTGTCCGGTTGCTACACCAATCTAAGAGGAAATCCGATCAGCATTTCCGAAGACCAATTCGTGACGCAGTATCAACTCACCTTCAATCCCCGTCCTTTCGCGATAGCCTCAAACGTCTCCTGGACCTGCAGCACCAAATCCCTCGTGGGAAGAACAATCAGTGCACGAAGGCGAGTCGATATCCGGGATGACAGTATCTTCAATATAGGAAATGTACGTTAACAAGTGGACCCGAAAGCGAAAGAGCTGCACAGTGTTTACTTCGACGATGGGAATAACATATGCAAGGGTTTTTCCGCTACCCGTCGGCGCAGATGCACAAACGTCCCTCGGCGGCTCGTAAGGCAAGTACAGAGCTCTTAACCGACGTTCTGCCGGAAGGAGGAAAGGTAACAAAGCAGTTTGAACTGATATTGAATGCAGTACAACATTCGGCGATAAGTATTTCGTATCGAATGGGACGAAATAGCATAAGCGCACCAGCAAATAACTCGACAATGCCGAGCTCCCTTAACCTTTTCTTCATTTTCTCGCTCAATACTGGTTGAACATTCTGACACGCTGAACGCCCGACGTGCTTGTCAATGGAATCAAGAGGTACCGAGAGCGTCGGGTCAATTAGTTCTGCAGTTAATAGGGCCTTGTCGAGACCTTGCAGCGCAAGAGTAGCTTTAGATGGGGCATCCGGGGCAACGGGGAGAGGGAAAACGGGCAGGGAGGGTAGAGGGGGTGTCGGAGAATGAGGATGGGGTGTTGAAGACGGCGGTGCAACAGGCTCTTTTGTCTCTTCTTGCTTGTCCTCATCACTGGATTCAGAACTCGACAGACTTGAGCTTTCGTCCTCGTCATCCCTGTCTACCTTTCGCCGCTTACGAGGAGGTTCCTTCGGAGCTCGTGGCTCTTCCACCAGGTTTTCTTCGTCTTCGCCACCACTTCCTTCATCGTTATCGACGCCATTCGCAGTTGGTTCAGTTGTCTTCTTCGATCCGGTCGCAACCTTCCTGTGCTTCTTCCTTTCTTTCTTTCGCTTCAAATACCTCGACTTTGCTTTGGTCTTGCCCTACAATCCTCTCACGTTCCTCAGCATGACCAACTTTAAGATGGAGATACAGTAAAGATACCTTTGGGGGCTGTGCGCCGACGGCGACACTCATGGAAAGACCAAGGAAGATCTGTGAGGAGATGCAAACCCTAGGAACGGAATGGAGAGGAAAAGATAAAATATAAGGAATATGGGATATTTCCTTTTCCTGCAGATCAACGGTCCATGCGCGTCTATTTATTCCGGGCCGGCATTCATTGGTTCGAGGTTGTACCTTGTGACATAACTTGAACTTGAGTGTGACAGTTGTTTGTCACTGCAATACACAAACGGTAATCATGCATCTGAACGTGTTCTGCCCTTCTTGACCTCTGTCTTCCAGTCCATCCCCGCCATCGTCAGCTTCGGTGCAGTCGCGGACAGCTTCAGTGCCTAAGGCGTCCTAGATTGTGCAGATAATATTGGTTTCAGCATAATCGTTGAGGGAGGTTGGGTGAAGTGCGATAGGCATTCCCACGTTACACTTGGGGGGTGATTACCATTCATACCTGTTTCCGACGATTTGCGTTTTTTATACTTTTACTTCGATTATACGATTAGTCGAGAGTGCATATCCGTTTTCTCTTTTACTTTTACCTTTGTCGAACGTCCGTAACCTCCATATCTTTTTATATTCCGGAAACATGGACGGCGCCGTCAATAACCCTCAGCACTATCAACCCTTATCTCACGCCCTCAACCCGCCCTTCGCCACCGCCCGTCCCCGTTCGCCGTACCCCGCCCCTGCCTACGACGGCCAGCAGCATCACCACAATCAGCCATCGGCTGTGGGCCAAAGTCAGCAGGGCGTCGACCAAGACGAGTCCGATGATCCATCTGGTCGACCCGAGGAAGAGGAGGAAGAGGAGGAGGAGGAGGAAGTAGAGGGCGCTGTCGTCCATCACCCGACGACGACAACGACAACGACGACTACGACAGCGAATGAAGCTGATGCTCAAATATCGTGCGCACCCTCTCTGTATCTTTTTGAATTATCTTTTGAGTGCTTAACGTTCTGTGCAGTAGTGCACCGCATCCGAGCCCTTCAAACGCCGTTCCCCCACGTCGCAAGCCTGGACGGCCTAAAGGATCGAAGAACAAGAAGCCACGGTTTGACTTGAGCGGTTCTCCTCCCAAGATTCCGCCATTCCCTGCGACTCCGCCCTTCTACGGCTACGCTCAGCCGCCTCCTGGTTCGGTCCCCATACAAGCTCATCCACCTGTGCATCCTGTCACAGTCCCGCCGCCGAATCCCTTTCCGGCTGATTCAAACAATTCCCAGTTCTACGACTTTCAGTGGCGCGTTTTGACTCTTTGCTCGGAGTTCTACAATGCTGCAGATGAACTTATTGTACGTTATTTACATATAAGCGCCCATGTTGCTTCATCTCAACGTCCCCACTTATAGCGGAGTGCTCCTCCTCACATCGTTTCCCAGTGCTTCAGTCTGCCTTCGGGACATATCGATCCAATCAGTATTCTGCATGATGCTCGCAGAGCTTGTGACCAGTTGGTAAGACCCACCTGTCGCTGGCCTTCAGTACCGGCACTGACTTCAACTACATTAGATGGCTAATCCAAGTCAGGCTGTTCTGAAGCCACCGACAACGAGCGCTCCTACATACACTACCTCTGCGACTCCTCCAAAACCGGTGGTGACGGCTCCCCCTACTCAGACGCCAGCAGCGGTGATAACAAACCCGGGCTCGTTCGTGATGTCATTGTCAGCTCCTTCTGCCTCTGGTTCCCCTGCCCCTGCAGTTCCCGCCCCCGCATACGGTACGACTTTCCCTCCTCCCGGGCGATATCCGACAACTTCGTATTACGCCTATGCAACTACGACGCACACTGCTGCACCTGGTGCTCACCCTTACTCGGCTCAGCAGCAAGTGATGAAACCTGTGAATCTTTCTACACCTGCTTCCTCTGGCAATCAGGGCGCCTGGTCTGAAGAAGAAACGGAGAAACTGCGCAAGCTCGCGGAAGAAAGTAAAACGCAAGGCACTGGTTCGGAGCCAGGTGAGATTGACTGGGACTGGGTGTGCTCTGCTTGGGGACCTGGCAGGACTAGGCATCAAATTTTAATCAAGGCCACGAACGTTGGTATGAAGGAGAGCTCTACAAGGGGAATCAAAAGGAGGCGAGATACGGACCATCATACTCCATCGAATGCGGATCACAATACCCACGACAGTCCTTCGGTCGGGACTGCTACGACTCAGCAGGTCCTCAACGCTGTGGGCGCGGCCGTGGCCGCGACTTCGACAGCAGCGACTCCTGATCGACCGGCGTCGACAGCGTTGTCTTCTCAAGCTGCTTCGCCAATTGTAGCACATCAACAGGCGCCAACTCCTGTTCCTGTTGCTCCTCCTCAGCCTCCTGGCGGAGGGACGGTCATGCAGTGGCCCATGCCACACGTTGCAGCGAACACGCCTTCACCTGTTATCTCAAGCGCAACGACGCGTTCGGTGTTCTATCAGGATGGACGGAACTCCAGAAAATGATCTGCCTTGTGGGGGTTTGATCTCTACGTTTCTCTCTCTCTTTATGTCTGCTTATTTCTGGACGGTTCCGGACAAGACTCTTAAAACGAAATTCTATGATTGAGACGAAGACGCAAATGAAAATTCTGCTTTAACCTCTAGTGCTAGATATCTATTTATTTCTCGTGCCTCCCGTCATTGGTGTCTTTGACCGCACGCTTTTACTCTCCCCTAACTGACTACTATGCATTGTACTACTTACGATGGTCTTGCCCTCTCCTGTATTGCTTCAGTCGTAATTGATATCGGGTCTCTTTTATATACCCTTATATTCCCTTTACGCTTTTTGTGCTACAATCAGCGAAGTATGTTCAACCAGATTATCATCGAGTGCAATTCAGAGAGACTTGTAGATGCGCGTTGCCGAACATTATGATGTCAGTGCCACGCCGGTCGTTTCATCTTTCCCGCCAGTCTTTTTATGTTGTCTTTCTTGAACAACCTACTCAAACTATCAACTATTGGCGAACCTAGGATATCTTAGCAAATTCGAGGGTGTGAGTGCGATGAAGCAACTATTCTTAGGCTTTCGTATTCCATTGGCACAAAGTGGCGGCATGTGGCAATAGTTGACGTCGAAAACCTGTTTGGGATACCCATTCTCTCATCTACATTATCGGTGGGAGAAGACGGCAATCGTTGGAAGGACAGGAGAGGGATATCATGGGCTTGTACAGTCTTGACGTCAAGAGCATCCTCAACGTTCGAAATGTTCTGCGGTCTGCTCTTTGAGTTGTGGGGGTATTTCTTGACATTCCTCACTGGCAAACTATCACCGAATGCATCAGGATTCAGACTCTCATCTTCCGACCCTCTTGTCGTTCGCCTACCCACAGGAGCTTATCGCGGGGTAGCGCACAGTCCACTCATATTCGAAAATGGCTCTACACACTCACTAGGACATCCTCTTGTTGAGAAATGGCTGGGTATACCGTATGCCATGCCTCCGACTGGGAATCTGCGGTTCAGGGCACCTCGCCCTTTGTCTACAGACTTGTCTGGGGTTGAGTTAGCAGAAATACACGATGCTACTTCTTTCGGCGCTGCTTGTCCGCAGCCACCATACGGGGACAACAATCTCGGGGCTCCCATGTCGGAGGACTGTTTGTATCTTAACGTAAGTCATGATGGGGCTGATGCTCGGAACGTGCGTTGTGTTCCTACTCACTTATAACCTACAGGTCTTCCGACCGTCCGGGACGCAGCCGGGTGCAAATTTGCCTGTGCTCGTATACCTCTACGTGAGACGGCTTTCTCTGAGATTATAGTGGATTTGGTGTTAATAATGTGGGATCTCGTTTGTAGGGTGGATTCTATCATGTCGGGTAATGGATAGAACCTACAATGCATATGAAAGGTATCTCACGAAGCTGCTTTCAGCGCTGCTTCGTTGGATCTCTATGATCCTACTTGTGAGTATCGCTTAACTCATCGTGATAGGGATTAAAAGTCCTCACTCGGAGATAGGGATTATAAAGCGAAGTATAGCCATCAGCAAACCTATAATATTTGTTTCAATGTGAGTAATATGCATAGAATTGCACTGCTTTGAGTTCTCACCCGCTGATGACCCGCAAAGAAACTACCGGGTCGGGACGTTCGGATTTGTACGTCGCTGCAGTTCCCATGAAATTCCAGCTATTAACTAGAAAAAGCTGGCCAGTAGGTATATGCCTGCTGAAGATCTCAATGCTGGGTTACTTGATCAGCGTGAAGCTTTGCGATTCATTCAGAGAAACATTGCAGCATTTGGCGGTGATCCTTCCAAGGTACGTTTAATGCATGAAAAGCAATTAAAGACTCTCAAGATAACATATCGCGCGTAGGTGGCAATCTGGGGGCAGGTTGGTCAACCTGGTTATATGAAACGCAGAGACTGATAGAATGATTGGCATACTATGTAGTCCGCTGGCGGAGGTAGTGTTGAAGCACATATTCTATATTCAGGTTCAGAGCTACTCTTTCGTGCAGCCATTGCGGACTCGTCTACGGGACCGTTGTGAGTTCAATCTACTTGAGTGACCTCTGTCTCTCATCAACCGAATGACGTTTTCTTTCCAGCAAGAGCTCGCCCTATGATTACCAGTATGATGAGCCTGGTATGCCATTCCAAAGGTTGGCTGATAAACTTCATTGCGATTCGTTGCCGAGCGCCGTCGAGTGTCTTAGAAAGTCTAACTACAAGGTACGATGCTAAAGCATTCCCTCATTACTCTAAAATCACGCCTTCTAGGACTTACAAGAGGTTAGCAATGGGATGATCGCTGAGAGGGTTAACGGTCAATTGTGGGAGCCTGTAGTTGGTCCTTCGGATAGCTTCGTTCCCGAGCGTCCCTCCAAAAGAATCGCGAGCGGAAATTTCCGGAATGTGCCATACCTCGCTGGAACAAACGTGAGTTCCTCTTAACGAAGGGCTTAATAGAATGTTAAGGGTATATGTCATAGCTGAACGAGGGGACCTCGCTTTCTAGAGCCGTTTTCAACGTCTCTTTGAAAGATCCACTACAAGAAGATGATGCATTCTCATCTTTCGTCAGGGCGCTTGTTATGGATGGCAGTACTATTTCAAACGAGACCCTTTCCAAGATCCATAAACTTTACCCTGCCAATGATTCCTCACTCGGTGGACCGTTCCACACAGGAGACTCACTCTTTGACCGTGCATCTGCGTGGTACGGCGACAACATGTATCTAGGGCCTCGAAGGCTTTTCTTCGAAAAGGCCGCTCCCTTGGGCCAGAAGCTATACACGTACCATTATCGAGAGTTTGTACCAGGGATGGATCCGAACTTCGGCGGTGAGAAGTCGTATCACATGGTTCAATTCGAAAGGCTGACCTAGTGCCTTAGTTGCCCATGGTACTGAGCTACGTTTGATATTCGGCCCGGTGAAAGATTTCTCTGAATTCGCATTCGCAAATAAATTGAGGGAATTCTACATCAATTTCGTGAACGATCTTTCACCCGGAGGTAAGTGCAGGTCTACCGAATCATGTCGCCGTGCTTGCTTAGACCGCTCATATTGCCAGATGAGTGGCCTGCCTATACTTTAGACGGCAGGGAGGTTCTACAGCTCAAGTCTGACAATATTTCAGTCATTCGAGATGGTATGTTGACGTATAAGGTACTACTGGATCGGTCTAACCATGCGCAACTTTTTAAGATTGGGATCTGCATCGAACGGAATTCTTGACTTCTGCCAAGGTGCTGGACGAATTTGAGAAGTGACGCGAAGGGAAATCGTATCAATCAAAATTCGAAGTTCTATGTTGTCTGGTCTAGAGACAATACTTTTGGGTAGCTGGACCGCGATCCACAACGAAAACACATAATACTGTATCATGCTTGTCGCATATATGGACGCATTTGACTATATGTACCCGTGCTCATTGCCTTCACCCTGGACAGTTGAACTATGTTTACCAAATCCTTTTTTTCTCTTCATATCTCAATGATTTTGATAGCAACAGCTCGGGCTTTCAAAGAACTAGTTGACCTCGACCACAAGCTCCTTGTTCACGCTTGTCGATACAAAGGCTCTCTTCGCCCACACCCCATATATCGTCGTCAGTATACTTACGAGATGGCTTGCCTTGGATTTTTCTACGAGGACCGTGTTCACTGAATTGTTTCTTCCGGATGACAAGCGATAGATTAAGTCGGAGTCTAAATGCCACTACGACTGACTTGAGATCCTGCCACCGTACACAATCAACCATCACTAGCAAATCAACCGCTCGATGATTTCTGACTTCGGGGAGCTCGAGATTGAAGATAACTACCGGGACAGGGAGGAGCGTATGCGCTCTGCCTTCATAAAGAGCAAAACAGACTATGCGAAGGAGCAGATTTTTCATGAACCCATGGCAAATATTTATCATCACGACAGACGACGCTCAAACCACTTACATCGTTACTTCAGTGGCATACTCCTTTAGGAACCTCGCTCAAAATTGAAGCAAATACACACCATGCGTGCAACATCGACTACAGCTTGAATGATCTCTATATCAAAGGATCATACAGTGATGCTCTGGATCTTGCTTTGGGTCAGTTAGAGGTCGAGGAAGCAAATATAGGCAAGGACGGTCGCGAATACCAGCTCATCGATTTCGCAATGCGCTGTGCAATTAGGCTCGGACGAAATGAACTTGCTGTGCATTTGGCTGACAGGACAAAAGCGAAAGTGAGTTCACCATGGCTCAAATATTTGCATACATCATCGAGCTGTGTTCAGTGGGAAACTTCACCGGGCTTGGCGTCAACCTCGGCAGAAGCCTATCTTTCGTCCGGAGATGGTCGAAGTAAGCTAGCAGAGTACCAGTGAATACTGCATATTCTAATCGCTTTCTCAGATGCTGTGAGCGCGATTCTCTCCGCTATAACACTTCGTGGACTACTGCCCATTTATGCAGTTCTGCTTTATAATGCACTACTGAAGATCGAACAAATGGCATCGGATCAGAAAGCGATCCACTGTATCGTGGATATCATACGGACAAGCGTACAGGAGTCTCGTCCGATTCACGACGATATAGTGGAAGTAAAGCCTCTCGCTTCTGCTAATAAGTTAGCTGTGCAGGCTCCATCTGAAGACCTTGCAAGGGCCTGGGTCTCTGCGTGTGGGCTGTCCGCCTCGGATCAGGAAAAGCTCTCGAATCTCATCCGACAATCAGAAGTAGAGGTGCCTATAGATAGGCAGAGAAGTGTTCGATCACTTTAGCTATATATAACGGTATAATGACTCCTCGACTCCCCAAATGCAATCACTAATTAAACGAAAGAGACTATGCACACTCAGGCTACCGGACTTCAATTTGAACTGCAAAATAGAGCATTCGGTGCTTCAAGTTATGCAGTCGTAAGTTACATGCGTATAATATATGTACTAGTGGTTGTTCCAGACCATGGCAAGGTGACCGAGTGGTTAAGGTGTGTGACTCAAGCGTAAGCTTATTCCATATTTGGAGTTTCTTCTCATGGACATTAGTCCGCAAGGGTTCGAATCCCTTCCTTGTCACTTTTTTTCTGAAGGCATTCTTGTTTTCGTATTTGAGAAAGAGAGTAGAGCGCACCCCATTCCGTTTGATTGAGTTTTATGGTTAGAATTGAAATGCTCTTTTACTTGCAAAAGAATGATTACAGCTTTATATTGTTCAATGAACTTCATAAATACAGCACATACAGACATATTAGTATTGGAAGAAGTCCAATATCAGTTTCGATTGAATCAACCTAGTAAGGCTTCAAGTTCGTCCAAGCAAGTTGAATCAGACACATGAGAGAATGCATTTAAAAACAGGAACGAGAGAGAACATGATTTCCATACATATGTATGCAACCTACCTTCCCCCGTATGCTTAAGTTGAGGATGATGTAAAATTTCCCTCCTCAAATTCCTATCAAAATTCATACTCGGAGGCTACTGCATTCATAGAATTGTTGAAGCCCTCTCGCATAATCAGTTACAAAAAGCTCATTTTCTGGATCCGCCAGCACGACAACTTGACCATAACCGAGTCACCACCAGAACATCCGGCCCAGTGAGGTCGGCGACAACGTTGATGATCTGACGGACTCCCAAGCACCGTCTGCAGCTCAGCTTGGGTAGCATACGACATTGTACGAGAAACCTCATCATCGAAACCGATAAGAAGGGATCCGAGGAGTCCTCAGCCTGGGAATGTCCACAAGTGGTACAGTATTTGTGACTGTTTTGTCACCGGCATACTGCATTTCCTACCCCGGATTCAGACTTCAACTTTCACCTCCGACTCGGCTGTTAAATTCACTGTCACCACCGCAATGGTTGACTTACAGACGCTCCTAAGTCTCTTGAACTTCTCTGTGCTGCGAGCTTAGGAGTGAAGTGTGTGTTATAGAATCGTGGATGGCCTACAGTAACACTCTGACATGTTGACGGCAGACAACCTGAGAGTGCTGTCAAGTGCTCAAGAACCGTCACGGCAACATATGCCAGTGCTAGCAGTGGACCTGCAACATGATGTCATCTTTGCGACCCGGAGGTCCTTCGCTCCGAGTCGTCCTTGATGTCCGTCGACCGATGCTAAAACCGCCATCGAGAGAGGCTTTCTGGTATTACCCGGACCAATGACACCAAGAGTAGAACCTCATTCGGTGGCGCCAACACCTAACTCGTCCTAGTGCCCTACATTCGAATCTGGACGTATAAAAGGTGTGCTCTGAGATGATTTCCATGATTTCCCTCTCCTTCTTCATCCACCACCTTCCTGAGTTCCTCCGCCTTTGTGTTGTCTCGTCGCAGATAAGTAGAAATGAACGATGGTTGTGGTCAGTTGGTGAGCGAGAATGCCCTTAGCTGTTACACTCTCATACGCGCGTGTTAAAAAAAAGAGATTGATAGGGCCTTCCGGAAATGCGAGTGCTGTTCCTCCATAAGATTTCGGGGAGCGAGCTCGGCAGTACTAGTAGTCGGCTCATGCAAACTCAATTTCTGGCAATCTTTCTTCTGGCAGTATCTTTGGCTGCACACCCATCGACATTTCTATGCGCTAGCACACAATCTGCGGAAAAGGGTCAGGTGAGTAGTTGCGACTTGTTAACGGCTATAGAGCCTAACGCACCTACTTAGTTCTTCAAACTGAGCGATATTAAAAAAATTTGCGTACCAAAGAACGGTGACTGGTATATCGTTCTGCAACTTCTAAATTTCAAGGTAAATGCCATGCTTCGTCGCAGAATACTCTAGAACATTAACTTCTATATTTCACTGTCGACAGGATTGTGCTGGTAATGCACCTTGCCAAGAAACAGATAAGGAGTATTACATTCGGTCCTATAAACGGATAGAAAACATTCTATTCGACCCATGCCTGTGGTTCTTGCTTTACTTGATCCTCCGTGGACATATCGATGGAATCTCTTCCATTGAAGAATTTGCTCAAAGGGACAACGAGGAGTTATATATTAAGTCATCCTCAACTGATCTGCCTGTGTAAGATTTGCCTGTTGTGTCACGCATATACCCGTCTATCGGACTGATTTCATGATTAGGTTTGCAAGCGGTAAGGAAAGGGGCCGGAGTGTGATCGAAGAAAAAGTTATGATGAGTACAAATTTCTGCGCAAGTCTTATCAAGAGTGGAGAAGCATGCGGTCTTGGACGCGTGTCGACGCATGACTTTAGCTTGGAGGGTGGTGCGGAGGCAAGTTTGGTCACCCCTTCTTATGTTCGTTTATCTAAAAATAGCAACAGATGGTTCGAATTATAAACGCGGAGATGGCTGCGGTCGCGATGGACGACAAGAGCAAAACGCATCATGTGTACTACAGCACCTACGTTCGTCAACTGAATTACAATGATTTGAAGGCTTTCGCCTTTGGCGATCATGTAAAAGTCTTAGGCTCAGGCTGCGCCAGCGTTAAGTCAACCCGGCAAGAAGCTCTGGTACGTGTGTGTCAATTGGTGCTCTGATGGTCCGCGTCGTTAATATGCCCTATAGCAAACTCTTAATACAAGCACTAGAACTTGTACTGCTGTCTTTGCTTTGGTACACGGCTCAGCATATGATGACATAACTGGCAAGTTGGATGAGTCGAAATCGAGCTCGCGAGGACTTCCGGATGAGTTAAAAGATAAAGTCGAGGTCGGTTGATCTGATATGTGTTCCTTTTTTGCTTCTGCATACTGAGTGCACCTTTCAATCAGGATCTTCCCGAGATGAAAGATGCGCGAAAGCGCCACCATGAATCATGGAATAAACTCAAAGCGCATTACAATCCCACCGATTTTGACAGTATCCCAGATGGCACTATCCCAGCCCTGAACAAAGTCAAGAAACGAAAACCGTTGGTTAAGAATGAAGCATTCCAGATGGTTTGTCCTTCCTGTATTGATCAGTGAATTGTAGTGACAGTGCGCCTGTACCTTCTCAGGACTATGACGCTTTTGACCGCGCGCGTGAACGAGTAGTGATAGTTCAGCGTAGTGAACGACGTAAAATGGAAGATCCAGAGAAGGTAAACTCGAAGGCTCGGCACATCGGCGACGCAGAAACTCGCAAAGCCCAGAAAAGGTCGCTTACCAAAGAAAAGGCGATGGCTTCGAGCTCTCATGAAAATGTGTCTTTCGTTGTTGAGGCTTTTGAAGATATCAACGAACCTCCTGCCTTCGAAGGGGTTGATATGGCCTTCGCCAGACTCTGCTTAATGAATTATGTGGCAGGCCCTGAGGTCACAGCGAATGCATTGGAGAGCCTTAGCATCGTAAGTCTCCATTTGTTTCATTGGGTCATTCTCGTTGTGTACTTTTGATTAAAGTGTCCAACTCCTAGCCTGATGAAGACAAATATTTTTGCGATATCTGCGCCGCGTGGCCAGGAGACATTCCACTTCCTCCAAAATTCACCAAAAAATCTATTTCTTCGTGGGGCAACGTGCAACGTCACAGGTCAGTTGGTCTTCGCGGCATAAGCAGTCTATGTGAATCTCATCATTCTTAGACGCGAAATGCACAACGCGTGGACGGACCTCGCATTTGAGATGATAAAAGGCTCTCGTCCTGGGATCTTTCGGTGTCCAGAGGAAGACTTTGAAGCCACGTCGATCGAAAACGTTAGCAAGCACATGCTCAATGGCTGTCGGAGGACAGAACTTTTCCGCAACATTTTTTCAGAATCAGACACATCTAGGAGAAAGAAGAAAGGGCCTGAGAATGTAGATGACTTTATCAAAAGCGTTCGAGCGCTAGAGGCCGGGGACGTACCTCCGTCAACTCGTAGTATTTCTGGATCGGCTCTCAAGACATTTAGAAGTCTGTCTATGGACGATTTCAATTTTTTGAACGCAGAGGTATTACCTTTTTCCCTTGCTATTGCTACTTTGTATTGACTTAATTCGACAGTTCGGGTTCACGCCTACTGATGACGAAGTGAAAGGCTTCAAGATTATTGCTAGGATCCTCGGACGAATTCATATGAATGGTCATCGTAAGTTTGAAATGGGTATCTCCGTCGTATACATAGCTTATTGACATCGATTATTATTAGCTTGATATCACGTCTCTGTAATCCAAAAGCCTTACAAGAAGCATATGAATCGAATACCTTACCATGTAAAACAACTTCACTTGCGTTTGCGCAGTCTCGTCTGGAGCCCGAACCGACCAAAACTTGACAACCTGTAGACTTCAACTGCCTTTACAACCCTCAACTTTAGACTTAAGAAATGTAGACTATAAGATTCCAAAAACTTATGTCGAGCAACTACAGTAACTGTTGACAATCATGTGTATTATTAGTGTGAACTGTTGCCTCAAATCAATCAATTTTAGTCTTGCCAAAATGCTAACAATTGAGTTCTACGGATAATGAATGATTATTGGTACAGACACTGCTAATGACAAATACACATAACTACGATGATCGCGTGGTACTAGTCGAAAGGGAGGCGAAGAAGCATTTGACTGCGATAAACATCAGTATAGAGGCAGAATAGTCCATTGAGATAGGCCAGAGTCGCTTGAGTAAGTCCGCATGAGTTTGGAATGCCCCAGTCCAGCAAGCTTGATCAGTCCGAATCGTCGTTGACATCCGGGATATTGAGCTCGCCTCTTCCTATGCTTCCGCAGATATGGAGAACAGATAGCCAGTTTTTTGCGACCAGAAGATCTTCCTTTCGTGAGCTTCCGTTGGTTGTCGAAGACGAGCTGGACTCGGAAGAAGCAGATGAGGCAGATGAGGCAGTATCGTCTTTCTTTGGCCTCTTCGCCTGTTTAGAAGGTGCCGTTGACCTGCTCGCAATTTATAGCATACCGTTGAAATGCTAAGAATACGAAGCCTACTGTTTGCGTTTTTGAGTCTTGCTAGCGGAGGAGCGGGGGAGCCGACATTGTGAGTGTTAGTGTCATTGAAAGGAGAAGGATATTCACTCACGCTGAGGGGGCGTCCATCGTGCTGTGGCTATTGAAACGGAAAAGATGGAAGTATAAGTTAGATACTGGCGAAGAAGTCGTAGACCCGAAAAACTTGCTTATATGCGTCTCTATTTATTTCTATTTGTGTGGCACGGCTCGGCGGACTCGGACTCCGGCTGGGGAAGTTTCGGACTCCGAGTTGAAGTCGCAGCCTGAGTGAGTGTCACTGCGACTGTCACTGAAGTATAGTTGCCACGGCGCAATGTTAGATCTCCAGCATCTCTCAAATTTCATGGGCTTCTTGGCGTTGCTTGTACGGAAATAAGGCACTTAGCGACGGCTCTCAATGTGGGTGTGACATTGATTATCTAGAGCATTGGATTCGGGGCAGCCTGAGCGTGTTGACAGCGGGACAACTCTAGGATTGTCAATACGATTTGACTCGAGAACCTCAGCATGACCATATGCTCTAGCAAATTCTTCGCTTTAGTGAATCAGCAGCATGTCATATTTTACCATTTCTTACCCTTCTTTCATATGTATTCTGGTGTTTGCCCGTCATCGAGGATCTTTCTGGCAATACTCAAGTCAATAATACTCAAGACGAGGATATCTCTTGATGGCATCAACAACGCAAGCTTCTTCTCAGCGACATTTCTCTGGAACCTTACATTTGATTCTGGACATATAAAATGCGTGCTCTGAGACCTTCTCCCGAACCCCCTCTTCTTCGCCATCTACCATCATCCTCACTTTATTTCTTCCTCTTGCTGTCTGTCAAAGAAACGATATCAGACAATATGGACCATTTGGTAAGCAAACATGCTGTATTCCATGTCCTTCTCGCATGCGCTCACTGAATGACTGTGACCGACAGCGTTTATTGCAATCTCTTCCACTCTTGTTGTCTGAAAGCAAAAGGGTAAGAAAACACACTTTACATCATGACCTTCCGGTATACGCACACTAAACGATTGTGACAAGAAGGGACCTGTGGAATTGAAAAAGCTCTACTGGCATGCTATTGAGGAAAGCCAGTTCAATGCTCAGCTACGACTCATGCGAATTGATCAAATATCAATCATGACGTTGTCAATCTCTCTTGCAGCCCACCCATCGACCTTCTTAAGTGCTGGTCCTGAATCTACTGAGCAGGGACGGGTGAGTACATAACAAATCCCATTCAGACTATATTGCCTGACATGCCTTTACGTAGTTCTTTAAACTGAGAGATATAAAGAAAATAAGTGTGCCAAGAAATGGCAATTGGTCTATAGATATTCAGCTTCACTACTTCAAGGCGAGCGTTACCCCTTGTCATCCTCGGATGTTCCATTTTTAACATCTATGTGTCTCAAGAGTCTTAATGACGACGCCCCCGACCAAGAACAAAACGTGGATCATGTCGTACCGTCGGTCACTAGGAAAGAAGATACTCTGTGCGACCCATGCATGTGGTTATTACAATCTTTGATCCTTCATGGACACATTGAGGGCATCACTTCAGTTGAAGATCTGAATCAATCAATCAATCGGGAGTTTTATATCAAGCCTTCTTCAGCTGACGAGCCTGTGTAAGACTTCAATTTCACGTATACACCTTTCTATCTGACTGGTTTCTTTCATGATGTAGGTTTCCACGTATTGTCGAACGAGGTTCAACATTTGTTGACGAGGATGCTTTGCAGTGTGCAGATTTTCGCGAGGCTCTCCGTGAGCTTGAAGCGGCTTGTGGTGTTGGAAATGTGTCATCGTACTTGTTCCGCGGAGAGCCTGAGGGTAGCATGGTGGGAGCTTCCATTATTTGATGAAGAAGTCGAAGTCCATTTTCTATTTTGATAACCAACGTGAGCTTGCAATGTTTTATCTCTCATGGCATAAGTTTATTGACAATAGACTATCGCTAAACAGATATTTCACTCGAAAACTCTGCAAAAAACATAACAAAAACCTTTACATTTTTTCACTAGCCTGTCCAAGCAATGACTGATGTAAGCCCTAGCTACATAGCGATGTTCTGCATACGAATCTGACAAGACCTCGGTCACCTATTGATATTCATATGTGTTTCTATTGCGATAGTTTTCAGAACAATCAAAATATTTCTTGTTCATAGCTAGCATGTGCGTTGTTATCATGTCCTGTGCCTCAAGCTTAAGGCAACTCATATGAGCTGCAGTACTAACTTATCCGATGTAGGTCATTTCGAAAGCTTGATGAAACTGGATACTTCATTCAACACCTTTAACATATTTGTTCGTTGTGGTCGAATAAGTTATGCGAAACCGAGAGTATCTATCGGCTCACCCATACATAGCAAATAAGGCGGTACCCAAAAAAAGTTTGTTTCGTGTAGATACACGAGCTTAACTTCAAAAAAGCGTATGACAAACACGAATACCGCGATTCTAAGCAGAAGACAAACGGCGAATAAGAAAGTCTCGAAACGCTTTTCTTTTTTGTTCCCGTAAGTGATCCAGCTTCGCCGCCATCTTCTCAATCGGCGAAGGTTGCTCTGCATAGAAGATGAATAGAAAATCAGACGTGTCTCCGAGAAGAGCGATTTGTATGCTGTTGCGGCCAGGTTGAAGTTTACCTGAAATCTCCAGAGGACCGACATGTTTTGCCTACGCGCATAGAGTAATGGTCATTTTATCTGCACGAGGAGGACCAGTTTGATCTTACTGACCAAATCATACATTGACCAAGAGCTATCCCCTAATATTACACACGCAGGAGGTAGGGAAGACCAGGCGTTCTCGTCGGAAGGCGTGGTTTTACACGTAGCTGTTAATCCAGACAGTTTGTCACGGTCGGTGCTGTTGGCCAGACTTGTCCATTGACAGATGTCCTTTCTATAGCAGCGCACAGTTATTCTCAGGTAACGGGCGTCAGGGCTATTTTAACTGTACAGTCAGCCGAGGCGAATCGCGACATAAGTCAATGGAGAATGAGTACGCACTCGAAGACATCAGTCCTACATGCCCAGTTATTAGCTGCTTGCGCAACTTCTTCGGAGACATCAAAGTTAGATGTTATAACACCCGGTCGATCCCGTCCAGACATTGCCGCAAATACACATGCATCGGACTCTGCAGCTTTCCAGTCCAGGTCTTGGCTAAGAAGCGTCCATTCAGATTCATTTTTAGTGATAGACAGTCGTCTGATTTTTTGCTTTTGTTGAATAAAGCCATACTGGTATGCAGAAGATGACCTCGATCGCTTCCTCCTCTTCGAAGACGAAGAGTCAAACGTTCCTTCCCATATTTGTGACTCGCGAGCATTCATGTCCTCTTGAAGATGTAAATTCCCGGTTTCATTGGTCGAAACGAGACTTTGTGTTTCTTCTTCCGCCATCTCTTCGGGTGTACTCGTAAGATGATCTGCACCAAGTATTGACGGTACGGTATCTCTGATCGAAGCCAAGAAATGCTCTGCCTCTTCCAATGATGTTCGACTATTCTCGTTTGGTGTGTGTGCAATTGTTTCCCCGGAATCCGACTGGGAGAAGTATCCACTGTCACCGGAAAAGGTCCTCGGAATCTTCTTCGCGGGTCGATCATCTGAATAATCGGGATAGGTGGACGTTTGTATGTCAGTTTGACTGGGCCAGACTGCTTTTGAGAATCCGTTTAGAAGGGGAGTCTGTGCGTTATCTGCGTCCATCTTCCGAAGCGTTCCACTTGCGATGCGCGTAAGATGTTCGGCTCGGACTGAAGGTTATGCCTCCACAAACGAGATGTAGTATATTGAAGACAGTCGGGAATGCCGTGACGACCAGTACGCCGTCAACAGATAACTTGAGGGGCAGAACGCGCAAAAGCGAGCGGAATTGCCGTTGAATCGGAGAAGCAGAGCTTTCAAATTCTTCTGTGTATTTATTTGTAGCAAAAAAAAAATTCTCGTTAAGTCGAAAGAACTGGTTGTCGGATAGGAAAGATTCGACCACAAAGAGTACCTTCGAGCAGCTCCTCGACGACGACAAGGTGCTGCACACCGAGTCTGTAGGTCGTGTGAGAGGGGCGAGGGAAGCAAGGCAGGCCTTGGGTTAGATAGCATCTTCGGGGAATAAATAGCACTCATGGTCATACGGAAACAAAACGTTTCGGATTTGCAAAGCTCATGCCCTGATGCCCTGATGATCATGATGACGAAGAAACTTGCCTTTTCGGACACGCCTATACCGAGAGTCATCTCCCGACTAACCTGCATTTACTGTACTGCGCTGAGCCTCTATAGATTCTTGTTTAATTCCTGAGTCCTTTTCAACTTTTCTCTAATGTCTGCATATCTTCGGAGTTGGATATCCGGATACACCAGCTCGACGACAGCGGCCGCTGAGCCAGAAGTATCCTTGAGCATATCGCCGCCAGTGCATGAGGATGGGGACGACGACAACGACGATGGTGCCTCTGACAGAAGCGATACGCCTCCTGCTTTCCCAGCAATGAACAGTGCTCAGCGTCTAGCAGCAGCACCAAAGCACTCCTCATCATCATCTTCATCACTGCTTCCGACCGTCCTGACAGACACCCAACTCATGCCCCCACCCCCACTACCCTCCAAAGCTTTACGAGTACCAGGAGTTGTCGAATCACGTACTTTAGGAGCATCCTTTTTATCCGTACCTGCCTCAGGATCAACGCTCGGTCTGCCGCCCACCCCAAACAAGCCGCCCGTAAAGAAATCCCGCGAGAAAGTCGCGCTCGCCCCGGGATTCGGGCCTCTCGACTGGGCGGCGCTGAAGTCCTCCGGGAGCGACCTGCGCGGCGTTGAGACAATGCTGCGCGTGACGCCCTCGATGCTGAAAGAGCACAACAAGAAAGATGATGCGTGGTCTGCGTTCAACGGCAAGGTGTATAATATCACGTCGTACCTACCCTTCCATCCTGGTGGCGAGAAGGAGCTCATGCGTGTGGCAGGACGGGACGGAACTAAATTATTCGGTGAGCCTTGCTTAATTTATAGTGACAAATACTGTTGGCTGATTTAGGACGCTTTGCATGTGCAGGACTTACACATCCTTGGGTCAACGTAGATTTCATGCTAGATGCTTGCATGGTCGGCTTCCTTGTATCAGAATCTTATTCTGCATGATATAGAGCAATATCTTTAGCGTATTGTGACGCATTTCTTGGGCATATTAGAGTACCGGAACGCGATATACCCGCATACTATAATACACCTAACATATTGTATATTATCAACAAATTGTGGTTCGTGTCACGCATAAATTCATGAACTCATTCGATATTGTTTTACAGGAGAGGACAGATGAAAATGTTTCGCTAACGTGATACAAGAGGGTGGTGGCGCATACATAAGATACTGTACAAGTTAGTAAGGTTCCATCTAGATCTAAGCCTTCGAGTCACAGACTCTATACGTTATATGCAAGATATGGTGATACCCGCGAATAGCGTCCTCTACACATGAGTCCACAGCCAGAGCTCGCCGATACGATCGCAAGCCCGACAGTAGCACCCAAAGACATCCACACCTATCATAAACACCTGCTTAGCCTACTCTTCTTAAGCCGGAGAGGAAGAGGACTTACCGCAGGACCTAACGTCGCCGTGAACCCGTCTTGATGGAAACGGTGGATCGCGATCGCGTAGAGGGCGATCATGAAACAAAATGCGGCTAGCGAAGACACGAAGGCAAGGAAGGCGAAGAACGAGAAGGCCGGTGTGGGGTAATATCGGTCGTCCCTGTACGTGCAGAACAAGGGTATCATGCTGATGGCTGCGAGGAGAGTGATTCCTGCCGCTGCATTCATCGAATGGAAAGGGAGGAGAGAGGTGTCAGCTCGAAGATCCCTCATAAAATGAATGCAAACTTGGATAAATTCCAGGTAAAATCGCAATAGATGTGGCCATTCTGGTATTCTCATTGTGCACGAACTCACTGAAGGAGTATTTGGTTGATATCAATCTTTCTTTTGTGCTCATACAGGAGGGTGCACAATTGAAAGAGGAGGGAGGATCTCAGAATCCTAAGACTGGTCTGGAAGCCTAGCCACGACGCACCCGTACAAAAACACAAAAATCGGAGAATGGCGAGCACGAAAGAGAGAAAAAAAGAAGAAGACTCACAGACAGGATACAAGGCGAGGGCCTGCGTCAGCCAGAATATGAGTTGGGGTTTCCAATCAATTCCAAGTCTGCGTGTATGGGAAGCAACAGTTCAGTCTCGACGTTCGGACAGGTAAGACGGTTGATAGTTACTCACGCTTTCGGCGAGCACAACGTCCCATTTGTCAAGCACCATCCCCACAGTCCAAACCTCACACCACCGGATTCGTCCGTCTGCAGGAAGTAGAAGGTGGATATGAAGGGTACCGAGAAGGTCACCAGTGTCCTAGAATTATATTTTAGATACACAGGAAGAGGACCCGAAGTTAAGTGAGCAGATACTCATAAATTTAAAAGAAACCGTAGAACATACAGAAGCACAAAACATGCTAGTGCAAGCACGAAAGCGAAGAAGTGCGGCCTGACCATCCTTTCCTTTCTCGAGTTG
The DNA here is from genome assembly GCA_910574455.1 of Trichaptum fuscoviolaceum. Taxonomy (NCBI): domain Eukaryota; kingdom Fungi; phylum Basidiomycota; class Agaricomycetes; order Hymenochaetales; family Trichaptaceae; genus Trichaptum; species Trichaptum fuscoviolaceum. The sequence goes on along the minus strand of CAJSYZ010000008.1, from coordinate 709,637 downwards.
CTTTCCCTGCACACTAAAGCCTAAAGGTCCACGGATCCGTACAATTGAGTAGATTGAATGATGTCGCCTAATATATATCTCTAGCTTGATATCCAGAATATTCTGAGCGTCGTATGCGTTGAGATTCAGAGAGTGTAGGATTTGAGTTTGCTTAGAGGGTCAAAGTTCAGTAAGGTTGAGAATCGTTAGGAAAGTCGTAAGATATATGAGAGGTAAGCTTGAGTTATAGGATGTAAGAACGGTCTCCGCAGGTAGCAAACGTCATATGAGAGTGGGATGCATGGCCAAGGGCAAGGGAGCTAAGGCACGTTTGCAGAAGTTCAACTTCATTACTATTAGCACCGCCACACTGGCACCGTGACTGCTGTGTCTACTAGTATACAGTAGTAAATAACGCGACTTGATGATCAACGCGTCTGACGTGTCCTGCCTATAGCCTAGCAGGAAACGAAGCTGATTACCTAGTTAAATTACACTCATACGAGTCATACCCATTTCGATACATACCCTCCAGTCATTACATTTACATACAGCATAAGTAATACCACAAGTATGCTAGTAGGAGTGATTCCTCTGAAGAAATATTAATCACCGGGCCTCGATTGCTACAATGTCTTGAATGCGGGAGCGAACAGCTGTCATACTTGGACGTTCGGCAGGTTGAACAGCCCAACAGTCCTGTATAAGCAACCAAACCTCAGCGGAGAGGCCCCTTTCCTCTGCGGGCTGTGGAGGTCGTGGTGGTCGTCCATCATTAACAGCTACTTCCATGATGACTTGTATATCTGAGAGGTCCGAAAAGGGAGCTTTCTCTGTGAATATCTAGTAATAAGTTGTAGCGAGAATTAATTAATGCAGCTTAGAGATTTTCGTACATATACTGAACTGACCTCCATGCAGACACACGCAAAGGCATATACATCGCTGTTGGTTGTTAGACCAGGCTTGATATCACTGAACTTCTTTGGGTGCAATAGTTCTGGTGCTTGCCACCACACTGATCCTTGACCTCGAAATGACGATTGAGCCAATGAGCATCCTTTTGAATCAAAGAGGATTGCAAGGCCAAAATCTGAGATTCTAGGTTGACCCATGTCATCAATCAGGATATTTGGCTGTGATCGGAGTTAGACTCAGCATATGTTTCATGATAACGTGATAATATACCGCCCGAAGATCACCGTGAATGACTGTAGGCTTCATCGTGTGTAGGTATTCCATGCCCACGGCAACACCTAGCATCTTAATCGCTCATTAATATTTCACATAAACATAGACTCATAATCAAAAACATCACCATACCATGTCTCTGCGATTACTTTCTGGATGCTTTTTCAGATACTCTAACATATGTCCGTTCTTCATCCATGGCGATATAAGTGCATACCGTGGAGCAAACTCTGTTTTGCATACACCGAAGAAAGGCATGACATTGCTGTGGCTGAGTCTATGCCAAACTAAAACCTCGGAGCAAAATGCCTAGACAAAATACATTATATTGATTTGTTCAGTTTAAAGTGTATAGTAACATACCCGCATATTCTGCTTGTTCAATTCCCCTTCCCCAAAGATGCGCAGTACCTTCATGGCGACGTCAATGCCTCCAAGTCTCCCTTTCCAAACATCTGCAAATCCGCCTCCTGAAACGGGATTAAAACCACACCTCGTTACGTCATTGATAATAATCGACGATGGCAGCTGGCCAGAATCCTTGACAATTCCTATTAAGAAACGATTTATTCGACTTCTATCTTCCAGGAAATTAGCGGGGTGAAGCATCTGCAAATATGCACGTAAGGGAAGGGTCAGAAGAAGGAGAAAGAATGATATATACCTCATGAACATGGTCAACAAGACTGGCAAGTTCTGCTGGAGAGAGATCGGTATATGTTGTATTCATGAGGACATCCAATGTCTGGTTCTTCAAAGGGATGGCGGTTGTTCTCATATTAAGAAGAGAATCATCACTGTGGGTAATATTGACAACTTTTGGGACATCCTCAAAATCCATCATACTGTTGCCTCCCAAATTGTTTGCCAAGTTATTGTGTGCGTCTCCGGTAATAAAGTTTTCGTTTTGAGGATCGTTCCACACTAAGTTCTCAAGCTGGTTTTGATTACTGCCGGATGACACTGACATTGCGCAATTCCAGTCGACACCACTGGAATTGCCACCATCGCCGTAGGAAGACGTATACGAGGAGTGATCGGATGGATCTTGGGCGGATGAAAGGGCTATGGGGCTCTGCAGAACATACAAGTTGTTGAGACTCGGAGAAGTGTTCGAATGCGGCATGCCTAGCTGAATGGTTTGATCGGATTTAGAGATAGCGTTCAGGAAATCAGGGCGAGAAAACGGTACTATCTGCTCCGTAGGTGGCTCGAAGTCGTAGCCGCCAGGGAGTAAAGTGTCGTTGACGCTGAAATCAAACGGCTCCGGATATTCGGGAAAAGAAAAAGAAAAAGCCGGCGGAAAGTCGTTGTCCAAATCCGCCTGGACGGCGAACATGGGTGGAGTGGGAGACAGGCTCGAGTATGTCGTGGTATTCTGAAGCACTCCTCGATGGTTTACAGAATTTGGAGCAGGGGCATCGAAAACAGGAAAGGAAGAGGAAGAAGCGTTGAGGTAGGGAGACGACAAGCCATTGTTATGGGCGGAGCTCGGTGACCCCGCCTGGTTGGTAACTCTAAAGTCCAGGACGTCATTGAGGAATGCTTTGATATTGTGCTGGTTTGAGTGATCCATGTCGCGTAGTTGTACTAGTAGAGTAGATGGAAGTATAGCAGATGAGACAATGGTGTACAGAGGATACGGTAAACCTTAAGCTGTGCAATTGAGCTCAGCGATTGGCAAGGGAAAGTGGACTGAGGTTTGGGGGTAACTATTATCAAAAGGTCGTGGAGGAGAGACCAGCGAGCTGCGGCATCAGTGCACCGATTGCTGGACTGAATGATCAGTGCCAATAGCTGTAGGACTCTCCCGACTGTAAGCTGGAGAGAGGGTGCTAGCCAGGCTCGGAGGTGGTTGTGACCTGATGAAAGGTAGGAAGCTGGGCAAAGGGTGTGAAGATCGAGTAATCAGAGCGTCTACCGGCCCTACTACGGTAGTAGTAGGCTCGCATACAAGTTGCACTATAGTACTGGTGGCAAACTTGAAGGCGGCAGCTGAGTGTAGATCACTGAATGCTAGCGCTACTACGTTCAAACACTTGAAGTCTCCAGATTCCAAACACCGTTTCGGCCCCTTTCGGGTTCAATCGACATTGCTCTTGGACCGAGGCCACCAGAGCTTGAAAAGGAAGAGAATAGAAATAAATATTCCTTCCTCAATTCCAAAGTACTAGTAGATAAGTTAACAGTTTCAGATACTAATTCCCGCGAACCGTAGGGTTCGCTTGGGTACCTTAGAAAAACGCAACTGTCCGGATTCTCTGCGAAAACTGATCCAGTCACGTGAAATTGCCTTTATGGGTAATTAACCCTTTGTGGAAGGAGATACAGTGTGATAGCTACCTTTCATAGCATGTTGTTTCCACGCGTTTTTTGACTCCACCGCCCGCCATCCGAGTCAGCAACAACAGCCCAGTGTCTCCGTGTCTACACCCTGCGGCGGTGCAAAGCCGACTTTGTCTGTGAGGACATCCAACACTGGCGGCGAGCGGACACCAAGCGCAATTGTATCACGTGCAGTGAGCATTGTAGCGCTTTGAGTGGGCACGCCGCGTCCTCCCCGGCCATATTGCAGATCGCTTAATTGGAACTCAGTGCGAGGAACGAAGGCGGGTCATTGGCGGCGGGGCTGGGAATGATGGTGCCTTTGCAAATCTCACTGCGAAACCGAGCCTCCCCAGGCCCGTAGTGGAAGGTGCGCCTTTTTCTCTGCATAAACAAATTGCTTCTTTAATTTGTAGTCTAACGGGATTGCTTAGGTTACTTTTGCATTCCATATTCAATGGAAGACAGCGTCCATGTCATGTCAGAGGAGACACAGAAGGATGCACCACCATCGTACTCCACTGCTCAGGCGGATGCTGCCCCGCCGGACTGGACATGTGCCATCGTCCTTATCTCCGGGAATGATGCTTCCAGGCGAGCTCTTGATTGATGGTCTCGCAGCGGACACGCTCTTCTCATTTGCTTGGAGCATGCTCATTTCTATTTCCTTCCAATTTGTGGGCTTTCTCCATACCTCCTGCATTCTACACATGCGGCGAAGCTTGGTGCTCGTGCTGGTCTCGGCTTGACGCTAGTTCAATACGGGTTTGCATTGAGGACGGGCAAGGATGACGAAGGCATAGGCATGAATGGTGAAGAGAGCATGTGCCGGGCGGCTGGGGAAATCCTGAAGACACTGTACCTCCACCGACGCTGACGTTTGATACAGCTGCGGCTACTGAAAGTTGGGCAGCTATTCACAATGGGACTGCTCCTGTGGCAGATGCTTCTGCGGCAGCCAGAGTATAGTGTATAATACTTCTGTTCTGTATGTGTGCTTAAAAATGTAACTTCTTCCTCTCACTCCGAGTCTTGCTCTAACCGCATTCCCGGGTAGCGGGCTTTGCTGTGAGTTAGCTCACAGCCTCTAACTGCTTGCACCAGTGCAACCCGAGGAACCAAGCACATGTGCTCGTGCAACACCGCGTCGTGAGCGAGCACATGTGCTTGAGGAGCGGCTGTCCGCAAGTGTTTGTAGACCTGTGTGAATATCTCGAGACCTTTTGAGGATCTCGAGATATTCAAACAGATAGTAAGGGTGTGGGACCCTGACAGGGTCCTCGCCCTACCGGCTCACGTAGGCTTCCGTGTTCCGGGCCTCGGAGGACCCTTACTGAGCCCGCCCCCCGTTCCCGCCCCTCCTCCCCGCCACCCAGCGCGCGCTTGGCAATATCTATGCTCCCAATGGTCCGATTACTATAAAATTAGTACCTATAGAACGGCAATTATGTAGACTACATATATACTGACTTTCTAATATGACTACCTTGACACATGTGATCTTGATGTCAATGCTGTTGTCACCATGGTCATGAGGATCATTCCCACGGAGCGTGCGCGTGTGTCTCTATTCCGAGACAAATTCACACGCGGTTATTACCATGTTTCATTGCTTCCTCGACATCTCGGGACCTTTTCCTTCTTCTTCACCAACCATCATGTAGATCTAAGACGATCCAATGAAGGATTGTATCGGATATATAAATTGTACGAACGGATGTGTTCATATACTCCGTTTCCTTGTATTCGATTACCTTAGTATGTCTTATGCACGCATAGACTCTGTAGTTCCTCTGAAAGTCGAGTCACTCTCTCTCGAGTGCATATATCTAGAAGAATTGAAGCTATTGACAGACGAGGACGACGAGTAGATTATTAGAATCAACTCCGTGATAGTATTGTAGTTGCTAATTATGTTACAAGCTTAAGAAATTAAACACAAGTGTGAACGAAATGGATAACTAAAAATATTATTGAGGCACGCGCAGTTTAGGTCACCGTAAGCGCCGTTAGACGCTCATGATGCGTGGGATCAGCGTCGGATTGACGTCTATTATTATCATTACATTATTTCCAAGTGTACGACCCTACCAGCGACCACGACCCTACCTGCCGACACAACCACTTTCTTGCGTCTGATAGCTTCCCCACCAGCCACTCCCCCTGAAGCCATGCAAGGTCGTATTACAGTCAAACGAGGGCTCAGCAAGAGAGTCATTGTCAAGACCGGCAAAAACGGTAAAGGCGCACCTTCCAGTGTACGCCTGAACGTTTGCGATGGGGCACAACGTTTGGCCGAAGGATCGGCCTTGCGACATGAGCAGATCAGAGCCATGACTGTCGAAGAGCGTGAAGCAACGCGTATGATGCAAGAAAATCGTACTCAACAGATGGACAGCAATATCGATTACGCGGAGGAAGACGCGTTCAATACGATGCCAATGGGCGACGAGGGACTCTATTTGAGTCACGCTGGCGGTGAAGGGGATTCATTTCCAGACGTGAAGGATGCTTGGTTGAATCCAGCAACGTATGTCATCTTATCTACAATTTCTCGGTAATTTTGACAACATTTTGCCTTACAGACTCGGGAAGCGTCCCTTCAAATATGTCGATGATAGAACACGACGAGATCGGACTCAAAAAAGGAATGAAGAGTTTGCAAGGCAGACTCCTTTCCTCGTTGAAGCATTCCTCTGGCACCAACACCATAAGGACGACGAATTGGCACCTGAACCGGCGGTAGGGAGCGTTCCCTTTGAATTGACAGTGATGAGTTTAGAAAGTAAGTGCTCATTCTCTTGTGGTTGTCTTCGGATTCTGATATCTTTCATAGCTTTTGGAATTCAATCCTTTCACCGTCTCTCGCACTCGAATGGCGTCAATGAAGACCTCCTTCGCTCGGGCTTCTTAGGGTCTGCGCCTTGGACGCCTGCGTATGCGTTCTCGCTTCGGTGCTTGGAAGATTTCCGCCAGGGAAATCGTGCTTGTCCGCGTTTCAGCATCCAGGCAATGGTTAAGAAAATGTGTTTGCTTAACAATGTGAGTACTATAGTAATTCTCTCATTATCCCACTAACTAATTATACATAGATACCATTTGCACGTCGACTAAGCCCGCACTTTCGAGTTGCGTTTGACGTGTCTGGAAATTTTGCATACCATTGACTTGCGCATAGCATCGGCGCTACAGCGAGACAGCAAAAACTGGCGCATCAAGAATACTTGCCCAGCGTGTATGTACGAGTTGGAAGGCGAACCCGCTTTGCGATACCGGCGGCTTTTTTGTATTGACGGAAACAACTCATTGAAAAGTGTGGATGATGCACTGAAGAGTGGAGTTCCTCAGGACGACAGTCGGACGGCAAGGCGGGACATCTGGGTGGGACAGGCCGAGGTGGATGTATTCGAACAGGATAGTAGGCGCGAGGAGGAGGTATGTTTACATTAATATTGTACTTTTTGTCTCACAATTAATATCTACAAAGCGGAATGGAGAAGACGAAGGCGAAGAGGCCTGTTGGGAGGATACCGATGAGGATATCGAGCTCGAAGAGGTCACGAAGACTCGCAATGCGCGTACAACTCGTACGAAGCGCTTAGCGAAGCAAGACCAAGACCTAGGGATCGTCCATTGTAAGGAGCGCTGGACAAACGCGGGGCCCGATTCTCGAAAAAAAATGTTTGGAATGTATGCTGCTTCTGGAATTGTAGCCTCCTTCTGTAGGCATGGGTTTTTATTGCTTCTATGTGATATGATTCGCTCGGGCGAAAGGTGCAATCCTGTTTTTTTTTTCTCTCGCTAACTCAGATGCTGATTTACTCTCAGGAGGAAGTACCCCTTGGCTATTACAAAACGGTTGATTGAAGAGCACGGAGACGACATTGCAATTGGTTACGATATCGGCTGCACGTTTAATGCCTCAATTAAACGAAGTAGCCTTGCCGACCTTGCTCTCAAGCATCGGCTTCGATACATCGTCAACCTTTTTCACGGCCATGCACACAACCGTTTGTGCCAAGTGGATCACCTCCCACTCTACATTGAAGGCTTGGGTCTCGAGGATTTTGAAGGCTGCGAGCGCGCTTTCTCGGCCTCAAATGCAGTCGCGGCAAGTACCCGCCTATCGACCTCATTTCATCGGACTCAAGCCATAGAACAGCATTTCATGTTTTGGGACGATGATAAGTATGCCGAACTGAGTAAGTCTCCTTTATAATCATATGAATCTATAACTAATTCATACATTTCTTAGGTAACTTCCTCTATAATAACTACCGCCAAGCCCTCGATATCATCGAAAAAAAACCCTTATTCCTTACGCAAGCTTGTGCGAGTCTAGGGGTTCATGAAGCTGATTTCGAGGGATTTCTAGAGGAAGAGAAGGCGTATCTTCAAGACTTACAAATCGGACCAGCAGCGCCTCATCTTCAAATCGAGTACGTTTCAGCTTTGGAAGAATTGGGGAAACGCCAGTAAGTGAACTCAGTATTTATCTCTGCGTATAATATTGATATTATCTCCAGATTAAATCGTGATATGGCACGCACCTTGTTTGATATTGAAAATATCTCAGCGAACGGACAACCGTCCAGCCAGGCTACTCTGGGCCGTCGAGCGGCAGCCTTCACCCTTGCATGCAAGAAGCTCGCCAAATCTGAGCATCGTGTATCCTTGTCTGAACAGGCACTTCAAATTTCAGAAGTCGACCGCTGGACCGAGCACTCAGAGGAGTGGAATCGCGTCAAGAAATTTCTTCGCGAACGAGCTTTCCGGCGGCAACTGGACTATCTGGAACGGTTAGTTGTTCAAAGGTTAATGGAACTGACAAAGTTAAACATCAGTGGAACTGCCTACAAAATGAGGGCACATATCGCGCAAGCCTTGAAGAATCGCTCGGCGACGATTCGAAAGGCGGTCGATCGATTTAACATCCTTGCCGATGCCGTCAAGAAACCTCGAATTCAGTACGCGAAGGTCGTCCAATATTCATTTCTTGGCGAATTTGACCTACTTCGCGATTCAAGACACGATGTCGGCTCGAAGGTGTGGTCAAAACCACTGTGTCGCAAAGCGATGGAAGCTTACTTCAAGCTTAAATGTGCTCGCGATGAAATCAAGAGACTTAATGTCGAAGTGTGACGATTGGTAACACATCTCGCGGACGAACACGAGATCTACAAGACCGCTTACGAACTCCTTGTACTTTCTAGCCCACTCCTTGCCTCTGAGCTACTACGAAGATGGCGCTATCGATCTGCTATAAATGAGCTTCATTTTGAGCGACTGCAGAAGCTAGTGGACCTACCTGGGTGTACGGCCACGATGACATTCGGTAAGCGCTTGAATCGAGTCTCATTTGCTGGTTCGGAGGGTGGTAGTACGGGTCTTGACCCCGAACCTCAATCGTTTAATTTTGGAAATGAATATGAGGACAAGAATGAAGGCGATGAGGAGGACTTTGGACTGCATTATGAGGAGGATGTAGCCATTGCTTATAGCGACTTTCTGAGTAGAGACGATTTATGATGTACTATAATAACTACCATAGATTCATAATAGAATTATATATTCATCTTCACTGTGCCTATTTGCGAGAATCTTACGATGTACCCGGGAAGGCGTTGAACAGGTAGATTAGCTATTTGAAGAAGTGGTATTATTTAAGATGTCGAAGAGAAGCATGATTGTCGAAGGTACCAATGTGAAGTCCAATGTGAAGTCACGGTTGTACATGTGAATGTCAACATACTCGACTCAACTCTTTCAAGCTCTGTCATGCATTTCCTATGTTCTGTATATGATGTATCTCATTATTAGTCTCTCTGAAGCTAATTTGAGCTAGAGTTACATTGCTGAATTTGAGATTAGAACCATCACTGTCATGTTAGTATGTGAGCACTGACTCGGAGTAGTCGTAGTGCATATCAGAATGCTACAACTCGAATGCTGTCTTAGATTGGATTTCAGTGAAGCATTAGATTTATTACAGAAACTTCGTCTGTATCCATTTTGCTCATTGATTTAGATTTCATACCGAAAGGACTTCGGACCACTGTTTTATGAGTTCAGCGATACCGAGTATGCTGAAAGTCTCATGAGTGAGTACATGACTCTGAATGTGAGTTAAAACACAAAATTCCAGTACATCTTCTATTATAAAAATCTGGGACTGTTCTATATGTACCACAGACTAATATTATGCCCTTGAAAGTATTTAATGAGCAAGAATGTCAATGATTTTGTCAAATGTACAACTTACACCTACGATTTGGAACTGAGTATATGCACCCCAAAATGGCAATTGCTTATATAACTTGATCAGACACGCGCGTTATGTGTGTGTCGATCAGTCCTTGACTGCGGTCAATCCTCTAAATTTACCTCTATCATGTCTTCTCCACAGGTAAGTTATCATAACTTTATTTGAATGTTAATCTCTATATCTGATGTCTTGCTTTTTACAGAAAGCCTCAAAGGTTAACGTCCCACAGATCAAGTTGGATTGGGATGGCATTGAGGCCATCCGTTCTGCGCTTGGGTCCCCTTCCCGTCGTCCATCTTCGGGGAAGTGTTGGGAAATTGCACCTTCGAGGATACGGACATGGAGTCGCGCATGCGTTCAGCGGCGCGCGCTTTCATTACGTCGGGGATTTCAGAGAGTGCTATGGCTGTTGAGGAGGGAGGGTCGACTTTGTCGTTGCCGGACTGGCACGATTCATATCTTGTGAAGGATGTACGGAAGGACGTCGCAGATGCTGTGAGTTATGGATTTCTTCCCTTTTTTATTATGAACCTGATTCTTGTACGCAGTGCACTGCTCTTGACCGTGTGTCGGGTGGTATGACCCTCGTTTTTCATTACGATGGACGAGTTGAGAAAGGATTCCAGCTCTCAATCTCGAACGCGTTTTTTAACCAGTACATCACCCCCGCAATGTTTCGTATGCATAAGGCCGACCTGAAGGACCCGACAGAACTAATGTCATGGGTTTTTATGAACAAAATAATGCCCATCGTTCTGCGATCGAAAACGGACCGTTTACGTAGGGTGAAGGCCACGTACGACAACACAGGCGGCTCAGAAATGCGAGCGTTGAGCCCAACGGCCCCAGTCATTCCTCATGGAATACTCGACAAATTTCACAGCAGTCTTGTTGCCTCACGAGCGGTCTTTCCACCAGCGGAGCTGCAGGACATGATCAATAAAGCCGTGGCCTTCTGTAGCACTCCAGCAAATCGTGGCTCTACCGTGCAGTCAACGCTACCTTATCCGCCTATTTCCAATAGAACCCTTCCATCGACACCTGTATCGCCTTCAAAATTATCTCAGAACATTCGTCTCCCTCGAACGCCATCCAAGATGGCCTCACAAACTATCGTGTCTCCATCTTCGTCAAGGCAACCGTCTGTTGGTTTACCGCACCTTGACTCGAGCAGTCCTCGTAATGAGAGAAGCTCATCAAGGCGACGTCCCGACACTCTATTCAGTACCCCCACTCGCCGTCAACCCTTACACCGTTTGACTCCTACTCCGACAAACTCCTCCGTCATCTCCAGTGGAAGTCGTATTCACGTCTTACCGGCATTCCCTTCCACAATGCAACCGAGTTGCATGTTTCCATCACTGATGTACCCGCTCAACTCGAACCCATCCGCCTCGAGGGAAATCATCAAGGAAACAGGCGAAAGTGTTGGCGGTTTCACGGGACTCTGGGTTGACGCCTTCAGAGCCGTCTTGCCTCCCCACATTAATCTCCACATTCGCAAGACTCTCAACGGGTCAATAAACGAGAGCAGCTGGGAGCTTCAATTTCATGCATTCCACACTCTCTTTGCCGACTCGCCCGATGGGTCGTCTTCATTGATAAGTTCTTTATTACATGCTCTCAAGATTGACTACTCAAACTACAAGATAGTTCTCGCGTACGAACGAAGTTTGAGTAGCTTGGACGACGATGAGGCCGAAGATGATGAGAGCGATGGAGTCAAAGTTGTATAGGAGTGGTAAGTCCTCTTGATTCCGGCATCTTCTCCCAAGCTGATGCCAATAACGACCATAGTTTTCCATCAAATCCTCTTCCTCTTTGTTTTGCCATTGTATATCAATGCTTGTACACAGCCAAGGCAAATGTAGCTGGCTCGGAGTGCAAAGCTCTGAAAGAGTGGCAGCAGGAGGTGGTCTAAGGATGTCAACATGTGCAAGTTTGCACATGCGCAATTATATGTTTCTCTCGGAATTTCAAGTTTTGTTTTTCGACTAGTATGATAATAGAATTGCTCTGCTGATTAACAGAGACTCAAATGATCTGCGTGATTACAGCTTATCTGCTGGAGAATGTCAGTTGCAAGACCTGGTTAAGTTGTTCAAAGCCACATCCTTCGTTCTGGCTTGTGTGCATTTTTAGATAGCTGGATGTATGCACATTGTTCCTGTCACTTCGTGTGAATACAAATTCAAGGAAATTTAAGGAAAATATTACCCGAGCAACAAATCGTCCTCTTTACTCCTACATGGCTCGTTTTCGTATTCAGCCCAAGGCTCGTAGGCCAAGGGCAACCCTCTCAAGCGCGGAACGAAAATCTATAACAGCAGCGCAGGCAAAGGCACGCAACAGCATTACCGCAGACATTGTTGAATTTCAAGAACGAATTGCGGAGGCGGCTTATACTATTGCATGCAAGCACGGAAAGACACCCTCGAGCATATTACAGCGTCTGCATGCAGGAAGCCGTAGGACTTTAGTGAAGAAAGGAAAACCTAATTACACTGCATGGCACGCTTACTGCAGTTACGAGACGAAGGCTTCTAATAATGGTGCGAAGTTTAGCTTTGAATTGTCTTTTACGGTTACTATTGATGGCTGATCACCACGATTACTTAATTAGAGAAGGCTGTGGGTGAGAAGTCCTCCGTCGTGAAGACACAGGAAGATTTGCGCGCAGGCTATAATCTCCTCTCCAATGCGGACAAGACCTCCCTACTCAAGAGATTCGAAGATGAGAAGGACACCTTTGCAAGAGGTATAAGGGTGTCTCCGGGCTCAAAAGTCAAAGATGCCACGAACACGATGAATCAAGTTGGCTCATTGGTGAGTTCTGTCCATCTTGTCTCGTTTTACCTATCGCTTATGATATTTCCAGCTTGAAGGCTTGCACTCGCGCTGTAATACACGCTCTGTTGTTATTACGGTCCGAGGGGACCAATCTTTCAACCTGAACGCGCTCGTTTGGTCGTCCGACGAAGAAACGACAAAATTCTTCCCTATGGTCGCAAAATACGACCTGGCGCAACTTTCGACCGAGTTGGAAGGATATTCGATTGCGGGCGGGTTGACATCTGGTGCGGCGAAGAGCTATAAGGCAATGGTGAATAAACTTGCAAGTGACGCGTCGACGTTGATACTTGATGGACTTAGTACGTTTCGGTCTCTCTTTTTTTTGTCATTTCTCGTCTAATTTATAAACAGAGCAAATCACCGATGAAGCGTGCAAACGCATGAATTACAATAACTACGTCAGTGAAATTGCTCTCAAGTACTCTATTATCCTCGATGGCTGGCCATTTCCGACAATGAAGAGTCCCTCAAAACTAGGCGGCAACTTGGGCGACCTTCGCAAGCTCCTTGAAGCTCTTCGAGCGGACCCGCCTACCTGTTTCTGGCGCGAAGTATCCGACGAAGAGATCGAGGCTCTTAGAGAAGGACATGAAGCAGCTGTAGCCTCCGGAGAAAGGGCTCCTCAGCAACAGCGAAAGCGTCGAAAGGATGCCGGCAAAAAAAGGGCGGCGAGCGAGGTTGGCGAGGTTGATGATGACACTGATAAGGAGAACGAAGACCCTCCTGCCGCGAACAATCGGCCATGCAAGAAGAAACCCCGTGTCTCTGTGCGCCAGATGACATCGCCTCGCCGAGCAGACACTCCAGAAGCTGACTCTTCTACAGCTCGAGCTGCCTCCGTCAATCAGCTTCGCTCAGCTACTCGTTCAACGGGCTCATCCAGTACTGCTGAGTTCTAAAATATCAAGCTCAGTTCGTGTAAGAAAGAACTCGTATTGTAGAGTATGTACCTAAAATATCAAGCTACTCTACAATCAATAAGAGAATAATATGTGAACAATAATGGTACTCACCTCAGTTTGTGTAAGAAAGAACTGAGGTGGCAGACATGTTTCGAGACGAATAAAAGGGCGAGAAACAGTCTGATACAAAACGATTACATAAACATGAGCTGAAATAGGAAACTGCATAATACACCTCAACACTCCCCCTCAGCGAGTGTTCGAAGAGTTTGGAAAGAATAGGAAATGTGAGATGTAATGACCGTAATGTATAGGAAATGTGGGGGAAAAATGATTCAAGTGAGACCAAGAAAAGAAACACATTTGGAATGAAGGGAGGGAGGGAGAGGCTTAGTAAAAATGTCGGCCGGGTTTGAAGTGCCAGGTATATGCGTAAGGGATACGCGGTTCGAGTGGCATTCGTTGCGAAGATGATGAGCAGCAATATCGATGTGTTTAGTTTTGTTTTGATAAACAGGGTTGCTGCTCATTTTAATCGCGGCTTGATTGTCACCAAATAATTGCAGAGGATGTTCGTAAGGTCGATTAATTTCTGAAAAAAATTGACGGAACCATATTGCTTCTCGAGTCGCAAGAGACGCGGCCAGATATCCGGCTTCAGCAGTTGAGAGAGCTACAACAGTTTGCCGTTTTACTTTCCAAGTGATAGCGGCTCCGGCAAAGATGAAGACGAAACCGGAGATCGACTTGCGATCTTGGGGGTCTCTGGCCCAATCGGAATCACAGAAACCCACGGGTCGTGTAGACGAAGAGCCGGACTTGGAATAAGTGAGAGCAAGGGACTTAGAACCAAGAAGGTAACGTATGACGCGCTTGACTGCAGACCAGTGTGAGGATTTTGGTGCTTTGAGGAATCGAGTGAGACTTATGACCGCGAAAGCAATGTCAGGTCGAGCGTTCATAGCAAGCCATAGAAGTTCGCCAACAGCTTGAGCATAGGGGAAGGGAGGATCGTCAAAGGGTTTGGAATCATCATCGTGGAAGGTCGCGAGAGCGTTCTCAGCCATTGGAGTTTGAATAGGGTTAGAATCTTGCAGGCCATACTTTAGAGCAATGTTCTCGATCTTAGATGCCACCGAGATTCTAATTGTGCTCGTAAGAGGGTCGAAAGTAAGATCCCAGCCTAGAACCCGAGCGGTAGTTGACAGATCCTTCTTGGAGAAATCATAGTGTTTCCCAATGTCCGATTGGAAACGTTGTACTTGGGAGATTGACGCGCTAGATGGAGTGAAGCAAATGGCATTGCAATCATCAACATGTGTGTGAATCAGGCATTCACCAAGAGCGTCTGCCTGTCTGTATGCAGATGGCGCAGATACGAGTGGCTTGTAGCCGGCTTGGCCAAGAGTCGACGAGAACTCATCTTGCCAGGCTCGAGCACCTTGTCTAAGACCGTAAAGCGCCTTCTTGAGCTCGCAGACGGCCTCTGGAGTCGAGGGAGAGAACCCTGTCGGGTATTCGACATAGATGGGCTTGCTGAGGTCTAGAGGACTATGTAAGTACGCTGATTTGATATCAATGGTACATAGCTGAGCTCCTTCGGCAGCGCATATTGCGAAGAAAGTGCGTGCAATGTTGAAATCACCAGTGTTCGCGTGGAGTTCACCGAACTCATCAGGCAATTGAGAGTCTCCTCGAGCAACCCATCGAGCGCGGAACACAAGTGAGTCGCCGTCTTGCTTTATGTTGAAGACCCATTTGCCCTTAATGACATGAGTGTCGATCGGACGAGGAACCTCGTCCCATACGTCATGCTTCTTCAGCATGCCAAGCTCATAGAGGCCGGCCTCTTGCCACTTAGCGGCGTCTGGGCCTTTGAGTGCCTCGGTCATCGTGAGTGGCACGATGTGCCCAGACACTATGCGCCGAGCATTGGCAACGCTCCCCCTCATGGGGTTGTCCATATACTCGTAGGCTGACTCTTGACGGATGCTCTCGCGTCGGTCGGAAGAGGTGTGATCTGCTCGTCGAGGGCGGCGCTGAGCAAGTGATTCGTTTGAAACAGGTTCGAGACCAGCGGGTGGCACGACTTCGGTAGGTTGTTCGATAGTCGGTGGGAGCGGTTGAGAGCTGCGTAGTTCATTGAATATGACATCCTTGGATTTGATAATCTCGCGCGAGGGCATAATGATCTTGTAGGCGGCATCATTGTAAATGCCGACAAAAATCCCTTTTCGTGATTTGGGATCAAGCTTCTTACGAAAATCCGGTGGCACTCGAACGTATGCCGGGCAGCCAAACACACGCAGATGAGATACGTCCGGTTTGTGACCGTGTATCATTTGGTGAGGGGTGGAGCCGGGTGGGGACGAAGCGTTTGGCATTAGATTGTTAATGTCGACGAAGTAGGTGGCAGCGTGAGCCCAATAAACAGGAGGAAGTTGCGCGTCTTGAAGCATGGACCGTACTCCATCAGCTATCGAACGATTCATGCGTTCGGCCAGACCGTTCATTTCATGTCGGTGTGGAGCAATAAGCCTCTGCTCGATGCCACGCGACTTCAGATATTCAGTTAAGGCCAAATTGGTGTATTCACCCCCATTGTCAGAGTGAAGCGCCTTGATTCGGCTAGAGTGTTGAGTTTCAATCATTGTGTCAAACGTCGAAAAAATGTCGAGAACAGCAGCGCCAGTCTTCTCCTTGATGGGGAAGAGCCAAGTGTAACGAGTATGTTCATCGACAAGAGTCAGAGCATATTTGGCATGGCTGAACGACTCAGAGATGAAATATTGAATATCCGAGTGAATGATGTCGAAGGCAGCATTAGCAAATGAGTTGCTTGATGGAGAGGGTGTCGCATGTTGTTTTCCCATAATGCATGGTTCGCATAGTCCGACAGACTTGTGACCTTTCAACCGAATCCCAGTGGCAGTTTCATTATCAACCAACGACTTGATACAACGCTCAGAGATATGGGCGAGACGTCTATGCCACAGCGTAAGATCTTGAGTGATGTCGGTTATTGATGAGCTGACTAGACTCGAATGATCATGATCGTATACGAATAACGTTGCCTTGTAAAGCGAGCCGTCCTTTTGCGCGGAAGCGAACGTATGATCGCCTGCTGTAAATGTGCAGTGATCGGTGGAGAAATTAAGCTTTATCCCCGCGTCAACGAGCTTACTGACAGATAGCAGATTGACGTCCAGATCAGGGACGAGCAACACGTTAATCAGGGTGACGGAAGTATTTGCTCCTTGGTATTCAAATTTAGCACGGATCGATCCGTGTCCAATTGCCATGATAGGCTCGCCGACCTTTGCCGTGGATATATGCTGCGGAGCTTGAAACTGCATATAGTCGTGCAAGATTGAAGCATCGTACACCATATGGGAACTTGCCCCAGAATCCACAATGAAAATATCCTCCGAAGGAGAATATGAGGCGGTCGAAACGAAGGCATAGTGAGTAGAGCCTTTGAATGCTTCTGATATTGATGCGCTCGTGTAAATCTGGGATGCGACGCTGGCTGTATGCGCAGTCGTATTGGTGATGGAAGCCGACGGTTGAGCTTGAACTTGTGCTTGCGCTCGTTGTAGCTTGTCAAAAATCTCTTGACGTGGCTTCCAAGTGGCTGGTGGCGTCCCTCCTCCTCCCGGATAATAACAGCGATCTTTCGTATGACCTTGGACGTTGCAATTTTCGCAACGAAAGCGGGAACGAGAGCTGGAACGGGAGTTTGAGGAGCTTGTGGCTTGCGACTTAAGTGCCGTCTCTTTTACTTCAGCAATAGTCTTGATGCCGCGTTCATCATCTATGCGTAGTTCCTCGAGAATCAGAGTGGTGATAATCTGTTCAGGATCTTGAACGTTGACGAATTGAGCTTTATAGGGCGACCATTCGTGAGCTAGAGACATGACAAGAATCATGCGCCACTCCATGGGACTTAGTGTGCCTCCTGAATTGAGGAATGCGGAGCGCAGTTTGCGCATTTCTGCTATATGCGCACTCATGCGCTCAGTAGGTCCGATGCGTTTATCACGCAATTGTTTGCATGTGATAGCATATCGCATGTCTTGTTGCTGGGAGAACCGTGACTTTAATTCTGCTAAGATGGAAGCTGAGCTCGTTTTATCGAGTTGGCCGAACAGAGAGATCGGAATATTGCGAGCGAACTGAGCACGAGCCAGAAGATCTTTATTTATCCATTTAGCTCTAGCAGTTGGGTCCTCCGGAATAGGTTCAGCACCAGAAGCAACGCCAAAGACATGCTGAAACTCCATAAAGACTTGGAGAGTCGACAACCAGTTGATAAAATTAGAGCCATCCTCCTCGAGCATCTGGAGTTCAACCGGGCTTTGCATTTTCTCCCGTGGCTCGTAAGGTTCCTGGAAGAGTGCCATAGGTCTAAAAGGATTCCTAGGCGAGCTTGCAAATGGTGACAAGTGGTTGGCAGGAGTGGCTGGTCGAGGAGGGGTGGCAAGTCCGGTGGCACGAAGATCAGAGAGTGCTGTCAAAGGAGACGCTCCAAATAAGTCACCGTGCGTGTCTGCGGTGTGAAATGGGTCTCCAATCGGGCGTGGCACCGACTGGTTTTGATGAGGGGTTTGCGACATGAATTCTTAATTACGGTTTAATTTCTAGAGTGGCAGGGAGCTATGCGACCGCAAGGCTCATAACCTGCTGAGTTCTAAAATATCAAGCTCAGTTCGTGTAAGAAAGAACTCGTATTGTAGAGTATGTACCTAAAATATCAAGCTACTCTACAATCAATAAGAGAATAATATGTGAACAATAATGGTACTCACCTCAGTTCGTGTAAGAAAGAACTGAGGTGGCAGACATGTTTCGAGACGAATAAAAGGGCGAGAAACAGTCTGATACAAAACGATTACATAAACATGAGCTGAAATAGGAAACTGCATAATACACCTCAACAAGTACAAACGGCATTATTACTCCGCCTGCCTCACGCACGACGCCGTCTGGTTCTCTCTCGCTTTTTGGTTCACAGTTCCCATCCTCTTCGACATTGGCACCAACAAATGCCATTGTCTCGAACGGTTTACTCACAACGCCGTCTGGTTCTCCCGCCCTTTATGGCACTTTTAATAATTCGATCGAAATGCACGGGTCTACTGCAAGTGGCCCCACTAGAGATGGCGAAAGCCTTTCGGACCTGCTTCCTAGCGGGTCAGACATTTTTGCTGACTTCGATGAGTATGGTCTTCCTAAATTTCCTTTATTATTTCCTAGCTCCAGCGAACCTGGGCCCTCTAATTTTACTGGCTCATTATTATGGTAACTTGATTTCGTAGTTAATTTTATAGCGTAGATAGCTACAACTTAATAGAACTCATTGCTTTGAGTCAATAGTAACTGTGTGCCTCAACTATAAGTCAGAGTGAAAAGCTAAAAGATAGTATATTATAATGCTATTTCTAAGGGTACACAGTGAAAGAGCAATAAAAATGGATTCCGTAGGTACCAAAATCATATTATTTGAAGGCCTGCGCAGCAAGATATGCGATGGCGGCACTCAGAGGGGCGGGACAGCGGGCGGGATAGAGCGACGCGCGCGCGAGGAGGAACGGGCTATCGGATCACCGGTAAGACACTGTTACCGGTGACCCTAGGACCCTGGTCCCTTACCTGTGTGAATATCTCGAGATCCTCAAAAGGTCTCGAGATATTCACACAGGTCTTCAAACACATACGCACGGCCGCTCCTCAAGCACATGTGCTCGCCCACGACGCGGTGTTGCACGAGCACTTGTGCTTGATTCCTAGGGTTGCCCAGGTGCTGCTTGTGGGTAATTCCCGCGACCCCGTAGGGTTCGCTTGGGTACCTTAGGAAAACGCAACTGTGTCGATTCTCTGCGAAAACTGATCCGGTCACGTGAATTGCCTTTATGGGTAATTAACCCTTTTAGGCAGGAGATCCAGTCATGTGATGGCTACCTTTCACAGCAGGTTGTTTCCACGCAACTTTCATTGCTATCTTGCTTTCGTCGCCAATGTTCGACGATCCACCCTTCGTAGGTCAATGGCAAGCTGCCCTCCGGTTCCAACACTGTGAGCAACAGCAACTTTGTCTGTGAGGACATCCAGCACCAGAAACAAGCGGACACCAAGCGCAATTGTATCAGGTGCAGGGAGCACTGTAGCTGCCGGAAATACGGGGCAAACTGCTCAAGCACAGTCAATCCCGACTGGTTGTCCAAGGTCGAATCACGGCGCATGGGTGCATGTCACGGGCTTCAAGCGGGCACGCCGCGTCCTCCCTGGCCGTATTGCAGTTCGCTTAATTGGAAGTTGGCGCAAGGAACGAAGGCGGGTCGTTGGCGGCGGTATTGGGAATGATGGTGTCCTTGCGAATGTCACTGCAAAATCGAGTCCCCCTGGGCCCATAGTGGAAGGTGCGCCTATTTTGCTGCATTAACTGATTGCTTCTTTAGAAGACGGCGTCCATGTTATGCCGGAGGACACACAGAAGGATGCACGACCATCGTATGCCGCTGTTCAGGCGGATGCTGTCCTGCCGTACTGCGAGACGACAGTCCATGCGCATTTGTCCTTATCTCCGGGAATGAGGCTTTCCAGGCGAGCTCCCGATTGATGGTCTTGCAACGGGCATGCTCTTCTCATTTGCTTGGAACATGCACATTTCTATTTTCTTCAGATTCATGGGCTTTCTCCTTACTTACCTCCTGCATACTACACATGCGGCAAAGCTCGGTGCTCATGCTGGTCTTGGCTTGACGCTGGTTCAATACGGGTTTTGCGTTGAGGACGGGCAAGGATGACGAAGGCATAGGCACAAATGGTGAAGAATGGATGTAGTGGGGAAATCCTGAGGACACTGTACCTTTACCGGCGCCGACGTTTGATACAGCTGCAGCTGCTGAAAATTGGGCAGCTACTCACAATGGAACTGTTCCTATGACAGTTGCGACTGCGGCAGTAAGAGTATGGTGTATAACAGTACTTCTGTACTACAGTATATGAGTGCTTAAAAATATGATTTTTCTTCCTCCCACTCTTGCTCTAACCGCATTCCCGGGTAGCGGGCTTTGCTGTGAGTTAGCTCACAGCCTTTAACTGCTTGTTGAATAAATGAGTTGCCAGTAGTCACGCTTAGACTCGCAAGCCAGCCGTTAGTGCCAGTGCAGAGATAGTCACGCTACTACATACGGTAGGAAATGAATGTTCGGAATCAAGGCCCGGGTCGTGATCAAAGTGGCATGCAATATGGTTGCTTATAAGATTATTGACGAACGACGAACGGTGTGTAGATAAATGAAGATATGGCAGGATGTATTGCGATTTTTTGTCCCGGCTTCAATTTTCGATTTGTTCATCTGGTCTGTGGCCAGTGCCAGAACCAGGACTAAGGTGGTGAATCTGATACAATTGAAGAGTTTCGCTACCGGTAGAGTAGTGTGCATGAACCAGTAACGTGTATACATAGGTAGTATGTGTCTGTATATCTGTGTGTCTGTGTATTTTGCATATAATACGATAGAAATAGATAGTTCCATGATATTGGGTGTTTAGCTGCACCAGTACGGTCACCGGTGTACGGCGTTCAGCGTTCGATGTTCATATTCACTTTTTCAGTTATTTCAGTTATACCAGATTTCAGATTTCAATGTCCTCAAAGCTCATCTCCCCAGGGAATAAGAGCCGTGTGTGCGATCCCGCTTCCCACCGACACCGATGCCGATGCCGATACCGATACCGACGCTCGACATCGCTGCGTTCTCAAACAGCCTGCGCCCCGCCCCGACGGATACCCAAACCCATACCATCACCGACGCGTCTACTACCCGATGTACGGAAACGGAAACGGCCCGGGGTCCTGAGGTGCGTTTGCGTCTGCGGCTGCGAGACCAGAGTGCTCTGCGAGGACGAAGACAAATGGGACTGGGACTGGGAATATGTCATATAATGGCTTAGCGAAACCGCCTTGAGCTGCATTTCAGATTGGTTGCTTAATCAATAACATTGATTTCTTTGAGAGCAAGAACACGGAGGCAATCATGATACGGTGCGAGTCGAAGATTCAAAGAGGACCAAGGAATGGGGGTCGCGTCAAGAATTTCTGATGGCGAGCCTCAGGGTGCATAGTAGGTAGGTGGCAAGTGGATAGGCGGCGTGTTGCGTTACTCATTTTGGTCTCAACCACGACGAGAACGATTCGAGACACCCGAAACGTGACCTACTGGCCAGCCTAGCCTCGTGACCAGGCCAGGCCACTATTTTATAAGGCAAGCCGAGCTTGTTACTTCCGAGCAAAGCGACCCATATAAGTAGCCTGGTCTGGTTACGAGACTAGCCCAGCCACCTCTCGAAAGGCATAAAAGAAGGACCCAGGTACGTCTTCACCCCAACACATCTTGACCAGCAACCGCCACCACCACCGATACTCGACAATTGTTCTCAGCCATGTCGCGCTGATTCTTCAACTGGGTTTCCACTACGGATGGCTAGCAGTCCACAGTCCAAGATGTCGATGGCCCTCTTGCCCTCGCCGCTCTTAGGGATGGTATGGTGCCATCGCGTCTTCCTCTTTGGACTCACGTCCTGGTGCGGCTCGGACGTGGGATGTAAGCCAAACGCAACTGGTCGACGGGGCACACGTGGTCCAAAAGCCCTTCATCAAAGTGAGCACACTCCGTCCACATACACCAAGGGCCCTCCGATACCCGCAGCTCGTGAGGGAGGAACCACCGACTCCCCGCGCAAAACCCTGCCTCCCCGCGCAAAACCCGCGCAAAACCCTGCCGCATTTGCGGTGGGAGCGTCAGTCGGTCATGACCGCGAGTGTTGCCACTTGGTGTGCCCTTCCCGTTCGTTTATATACGCATGACACCTTCGGCCCATGGCAGTATAGCAACATACTGTACTCGCTCCGGTCGTTCAGACAGGTGTTCCTCTGCGCCACGGCGGTGCGAGGGAGGTAAGGCTGACGGGTTGTGCTAGTCACACTCCGGTGCCTGCCACTTTTCGTGGAGATATGTGCCTCAAGTTACGTGTGTTTCCGGATTATGACTTAGTGTTTTTCAAGATTGTGTTGCGCGAGAGGCGCCCATCATCTTCCCATTTCCTGCATCGTTCTCCCTGGGTGGCGGTGACAATAAGTCCAACTCTTGCTGTCGGGATTGTTAAATGACGGCTGCGGGGAAACCAACGCCGTCCTCCTGCGCCAGCAACTCCTTTGGGTGTCGATTATCCTCCAACTTTGGCGCAGGTGTACATCTCCTCCTTTCCATGGGCAAGGCGTACACTTCGATGTATCGATAGCGTAATGAAAAGTGCACCCTGGATGGCGATGGCAGCGAGTCCGACATTCGCTGCCTGGATGGTTTAGTGGCGGTCTTGGGGCAACCAAGGCCGTCCTCCTGCAACCACCAAGACCCAGACGGGCAAATTCGGGAGCTGGTTATCCGGCGGAACGTGGCGCAGGCTTTTATCCACATCCTCCTTTCAATGGCCGAGGGATATTCAGGAATATATGCATTTATCCTAACCATTTTGACGTGCGTGCTTTCAAATCCGAATCCCCGAGCAGGCCAAGAATTCCCATTGTTGCAAGAGCTGTGTTAAGTCAAAATTTCTTCAAGGTAGAATCTAGGTGTAGATGTTG
The DNA here is from genome assembly GCA_910574455.1 of Trichaptum fuscoviolaceum. Taxonomy (NCBI): domain Eukaryota; kingdom Fungi; phylum Basidiomycota; class Agaricomycetes; order Hymenochaetales; family Trichaptaceae; genus Trichaptum; species Trichaptum fuscoviolaceum. The sequence goes on along the minus strand of CAJSYZ010000008.1, from coordinate 686,473 downwards.
GATCAGAAAATTCTCTTACATGTGACTGCAGTATGATAGTCTTTTAGTGCAGATTATGGGGAATGGAGGGAAGCTACGAACCGCAGTGCTAAATCAGGTGGTGTGTTCACGACCAACTTCACTCTCCCTCACTGGCTCGAGGTCAACATAACATTCTTTCATATCGCTCCATAGACCATGCAGAGAATATGCTGTATCTTCAAACTGTCGAGCCATCAGGTTCTTGCGCGAGGAGGACGAGAAAGGGATTGACTTGAAGAACCAAGTTGCGAAGAAACACTCTTTCGCGAGTTTGCTGTCTGTGATTTGAAGCAATACAAGTCGGGGAAAATACATGTATTTCTTGTTGATCCCATGTGCCAGAATTAGGCTGATATATACTAGCGGGGGAAAGGACAGTTGGTGGGTGTTGGTGCACAGAAGAAGACTTGGTGCTGTCTGGCATTGGCGAAGAGACATGTGAGAATACGCGGTACGTGCACCAATGGCAGCCGAGTTGTAGATCGATGTCTGAATTTCACTTCACCTCAACTATGTCAACTTGAACGAAACAGCATTATAGTAGTAATCTCCCAGCATCGTCTAAGTCAATCTTCGCCAGTTGTTGGACTATTGTGGAATGAGTTCAGCTCCGTGTATGTACTTAGTACAGTGATTGCACCAACCTTGTTCTCAAACAACCTGCGCCCCGCCCCCATGCCCCTGTCCAACTTCGCCGCGTCTACGATGCCACGGCCACCACGCCCTATGTGCAGAAGAGACCTGGTGTCCCGAGGTGCGCGACTGTGACTGCGAAAACAGCGTGCTCTGTGATGACGAGGGCTGCTGGGACTGAGTCTGAGTCTGTGAGGAAGTTGGCTGTGAGGAAGATGCATTGCATGGGGTGTGTACGACTGCAACTGCGTTTCTGAGGAAGCGAGCGAGGAGAATGACAGCGAGGGGAAACACGCGGTGGACAAGGAGCGTACAACAGCTTAGACGGCCGGGCTGGGCGAGGCGTTGATGTAGTCATTCATGTCGAACGCCGCAGGCGTCTCCGGGAGACGCGAAGGCGAGGCCAGGGCGGGCAGCAATCCCAGCGTCATCTCGATATCGGCTTTCTGGCCCCCGTCCTTGCAGTTGCGAGAAGAGGGAGTATGGGATCTGCCGGCGAAGCTCGGCCTGTTATCTAAGTACACTGTATTACTGAACAAGCAGTTAGGGCTGTGAGCTAACTCACAGCAAAGCCCGCTACCCGGGAATGCGGTTAGAGCAAGAGAGAGGAAGAAAAAATTATATTTTTAAGCACACATACAGCACAGAAGTAATATACACCATACTCTTCTGCCGCAGAAGCATCCGCTACAGGAACAGTCCCATTGTGAGTAGCTGCCCAACTTTCAGCAGCTGCAGCTGTATCAAACGTCAGTGTCGGTGGAGGTACAGTGTCTTCAGGATTTCCCCAGCCGCCCCACATGCTCTCTTCACCATTTGCGCCTATGCCTTCGTCATCCTTGCTCGTCCTCAACGCAAACCCATATTGAACCAGTGTCAAGCCAAGACCAGCCCGAGCACGGAGCTTCGCCGCATGTGTAGTATGCAGGAGGTAAGTAAGCAGGCAAACAAGAAGAGCGTGCCCGTTGTGAGACCATCAATCGCGAGCTCACCTGAAAGTGTCATTCCCGGAGATAAGGACGAAGGCGCATGGACTGACGTCTCCAAGTACGGCGGGACATCATCCGCCTGAGCAGCGGCATACGATAATGGTGCATCATTCTGTGTGTCCTCCGGTACAACACGGACACTGTCTTCTGTTGAGTATCAAAAGCAAAAGTAGCCGAAACAGTCCCGTTAGAATACAAGGTAAAGAAGCAATATGTTAATGCAGTAGAATAGGCGCTTCCACTATGGGCCTGAGGAGGCTCGGTTTCGCACTGACATCCGCTAAGACACCATCATTCCCAGTCCCGCCGCCTACGACCCGCCATCATTCCTTGCAACTGTGCTTGAACAGTCCGCCCCGTGTTTCTGGTAGCTATGTACAATGCTCCCTGCACCTGCGATAGACTACAGTCGTGCTCGCTCGCTACCCGGTTACCAGTGCTGGATGATGTCCTCACAGACAAAGTCGGATTCGCACCGCCGCAGGGTGTAGACACGGAGATGCTGGGGCTGCTGTTGTTCATTGCAAAGGTACTGCAGGGCAGCACACCATTGACCTGCGAAGGGTGGATCGCCGTTGCAACAGATTGCAGTCAAAGTCGCGTGGAAACAACCTGCTGTGAAAGGTAGCATGTCACATGACTAGATCTCCTGCCGGAAAGGGTTAATTACCCATAAAGGAAGTTTCACGTGACTGGATCAGTTTTCGCAGAGAATCCGGACAGTTGCGTTTTTCTAAGGTACCCAAGCGAACCCTACGGTTCGCGGGAATAGGGCCTCTTAGGGGTAGTTCTTTTTGCAAAAGAACAAGCAGTTAGGGCTGTGAGCTAACTCACAGCAAAGCCCGCTACCCGGAATGCGGTTAGAGCAAGAGAGAGGAAGAAAAATTATATTTTTAAGCACACATACAGCACAGCCTGAGAAGTAATATACACCATACTCTTCTGCCGCAGAAGCATCTGCTACAGGAACAGTCCCATTGTGAGTAGCTGCCCAACTTTCAGCACCTGCAGCTGTATCAAACGTCAGTGTCGGTGGAGGTACAGTGTCTTCAGGATTTCCCCAGCTGCCCCACATGCTCTCTTCACCATTTGCGCCTATGCCTTCGTCATCCTTGCTCGTCCTCAACGCAAACCCGTATTGAACCAGTGTCAAACGGAGCTTCGCCGCATGTGTAGTATGAAGGAGGTAAGTAAGCAGAAAGCCCGGAAACAGAAACGAGCATGTTCCAAGCAAACGAGAAGAGCGTGCCCGTTGTGAGACCATCAATCGCGAGCTCGCCTGAAAGCGTCATTCCCGGAGATAAGGACGAAGGCGCATGGACTGACGTCTCCGAGTACGGCGGGACATCATCCGCCTGAGCAGCGGCATACGATAATGGTGCATCCTTCTGTGTGTCCTACGGTACAACACAGACACCGTCTTCTATTGAGTATCGAAAGCAAAAGTAGCCGAAACAGTCCCGTTAGAATACAAAGTAAAGAAGCAATATGTTAATGCAGTAAAATAGGCGCACCTTCCACTATGGGCCTGAGGAGGCTTAATTTTTCAGTGACATTTGCAAAGACACCATCATTCCCAGTCCCGCCGCCTACGACCCGCTATCATTCCTTGCAACTGTGCTTGAACAGTCCGCCCCGTGTTTCTGGTAGCTATGTACAATGCTCCCTGCACCTGCGACAGACTACAGTCGTGCTCGCTCGCTACCCGGTTACCAGTGCTGGATGATGTCCTCACAGACAAAGTCGGATTCGCACCGCCGCAGGGTGTAGACACGGAGATGCTGGGGCTGCTGTTGTTCATTGCAAAGGTACTGCAGGGCAGCACGCCATTGACCTGCGAAGGGTGGATCGCCGTTGCAACAGCAGGATTGCAGTCAAAGTCGCGTGGAAACAACCTGCTGTGAAAGGTAGTGCATCACATGACTGGATCTCCTGCCGGAAAGGGTTAATTACCCATAAAGGCAATTCACGTGACCGGATCAGTTTTCGCAGAGAATCGACACAGTTGCGTTTTTCTAAGGTACCCAAGCGAACCCTACGGTTCGCGGGAATTTTGCAAAAGAATAGACCTAACCATATGAAAGCTCCCGATGTTCGTCCCCCTATTTACCCAAAGAAGTTCGTGAGACTTCGGTAGAATCCCAACGCATTCACGATGTTCGGCATTCAAGTTGCCGATGTTCGCAAGACCTTCGTGAACATCCGAAGCCACACGATCTTCGGGTAACATGGTACAAAATATGTAGTATATATGCACAAAATAAATACACTAACAAGAACATTAAAAATGGTAGCTAAATGCTATATTCTATGAGAAGAACATCTGCAGAACATCTGCAGAATATCTGTGAATATCTGCAAATAACTGCGATGTTCGGCTTTGCCGATGTTCGTGTACTATACACTAGAGAAGATCGTGAGACTGTCCAAGACCTTTGGCAAGTTGCCGCGAACATCCAAGGCCACACAATTTTCGACAGTAAGGTAGCAGACCTTCTTGGTACAAAGTACATATAGCTCCCTTCCCATTGCAAAAAATCCGAAGTGATTTGAAGCGGAAATGTATATATTATGATTTTGTCCAAATTATCGGAATGTCACGGAACTGTCTCAACGAGACTCCAATTCGGACATCAATAACTCCGTCAATTCTTTGCTTAAAATTTTGAAACTTATATCGACAAAAACTACTAATCAAGACCTTTCAATGTATATATTTAACTTTTGAACGCGACATTTAGTTCTTGAGTTACAGAGGAAACAATCAAAAAGTCTAAAATATTGAACTTTATGTTACGGTATATATGCATAAAACAAATACACTTACAAGGACCCTTGTAAAATATAAGTAGTCATGCTGTACAAGCACAGAAATAAACAAATAGTACTCAATCTCCATAAGTAATATACTTGAAACTACTGCTTGCAAGGATGGATACTCCGGGCCATTGGTGCAGGCCTGAGAAGTACACATGAAAGTATTGTTTGACACACTTAACTCAATATCAAGCCTGGTAGTAGCTCATCCAATGCCACAGGGCATAGTAATGTAGTTAAAGAAGAACTGAATAAATATATCTTATGTTACTTACTGAGGGGTGGGGGCTTTTGGTAGAGAAGCTCTGTTATGGACTCCGAGTCAGTCAGATCCAGTATGTATTGCTTCACATACATACATTCCTCCTCTATTCAAGATTCTGAGTATTACAAGAGCAATTTAATTATTGAACTAGTGTATTACATGTGTAGTCACCTAGTAGGGTCTGAATAGAACAAGACAATGCAATGGGGGGAGAAATAGTTAGTTGTATGCAGTAGATAAGTAAATGGATCATGCAAACAGACGGTATACACTTATATGTGCTGTGATTGGCCAGCCCACTGAGGCAAAACCCGAGGTTGCGATTTCGATGTTCTGCAGATGTTCTCGCAGATGTTCTGCAGATATTCGCAGATATTCTCGCAGATGTTCTGCAGATTTTTACAGATGTTCTGCAGATGTTCTCGCAGACATCGGGAGAAAGGGAAACAGATTATGTAGGATTTCGGAAGATTACGGAGATTATAAGACAGCTGTCATGCTTATTATAGATTACAATACGGCATCCGGCTTATCCCGTGATTATAATTGCGTCATAAAGCTTACACGGTTAATATAATCCTTCATAAGACTTACGTGGAGATTATAATCCTGCTATCATGCTTATGTCCTCTTGTAAGAATGGTATCATGCTTATTTCCATCATATAATGTAGCCAAAATGTCATATAAGTTTCTGAAAGGCATATAGACCTATTACAAGAGTGATATAATTCAGATGGATGTCTTGCAAAGTAATACTTGTAATGTAAGTTTCAATAATCATTGTATTCTTCATCCTCATATATCAGGTTATACAGTTTAGGTACACTACATAAGCTACTTCAATCACCAAGCGGTTTCGTGACACCGTCTCAGTTGTCTGTTGTCAGCAGGGCACGCTCAGGTCTCCCGCATTCTCAAGCATTCACGTGCGGGATCAAAGCGCCAGACGGCCAGCGCGCGGTTACCGACGTCTTTCCCCTTCGTCCCCGCGTCATTTTCGGGTGTTATACACCGTGTGCAGATTGTTGAGATGAAACGCGAGGTTGAACTTATTATCAGGGTCTATTGTAACCTCTAATGCGAGCTCCTTAAGATCTGTGAGAAGGAGAGCGACTGAGTCAGTGTTTCTCTTGATGAAGGCAGTGATTCTCAAAGACGTACCCAGAGCTTCTAGGAAACGTGCGACTTTACTCAGCTGCTCTTTTGGTACAGATAGCAGAATCTCCTCTGCAGCCTCCATATCTCCACACAGGAATGCACTCTGATACTCAATGAGGTTCAAATACAGGGAGTAACCAAACACTTTAATGTCTTTATCGACAACATACACGCGGTTATGAGCGTGGATGTAGCCCAGTAAGTACATTGGGCTATCATTCCATGTTAGCATGTAGAAGTCCAGGATGAAGAGAGGAAACTATCTTGTCGAAATGTGTTACAGTTTGCGTTTCACTGCTAATCAAGTAGTTAAGCCGCTTGGCGGCATTCGTGTAGATGAAACAGTCGCCGATCCACTTCGAGGTCTTGGCGCTAGAATATTAAGGTCAATTAAGACTACAACGAAAGAGTGAACAAGAAATCATACCTTTCAGATATTTCTGCGACAATGTCAAATGCCTCTTCAACACCCTCATCTCCTGTGTCTACACCGGACTCCAGCGTTGCGTTGCACGCCTCACGGTTAAAGCTCAGGACGTAGAACGAGTCGTCGGCAATGATGGCACAAGATTGCCAGATCCAGACCACGAAATCTAGATCGAACGTTAAAGAATTCCATCGCAACTTAGAGTGGAAAGAAAGTGCTTACGCTCTTGGCATCCGCGTCGATCCTGCGCACGATTTCACCAGACTCCCCATCCCAAAAGACAACGAAGCCGCTTCCACGAGCACCTAAGAGAGGACCGCCATGCAATCCTTCAACCGGCCATGATCCAGCACCCTTCATTGCCGGACTACTCCTCTCCTTGAAGTTCTTATATACCCGCATCTTCGTCCGCCCTTCCAGCACAGCGTCGATGTTAGAATCAGTATCCCATGCGAAGGAAGAGCCGCTGCCGAATGCCTTGTCTCTCCAGGCCAGAGCGGTGTAGATGATATACTCCCCGTCTCCGACCACGGTGATGAAGCGTCCGTTGGGAGAGTATTGAAGAGCCGTCGCGAAAATTTCTGCCGTACCGAGTTCTCGCACAGACAGCGGTATGCGTTGTCCTTCGGGCGCTTCGTCCTCCGCAGCGCCTTGGAGATTGGCGGACAAGACTTCTGTGTTGCGAGTGTACACCAGTTTGCCTAATAGATCCATGCTGTACGAAGGCTTGTCCCGGCCAAGTTTGACCACGACTACACCTCCGTCGTACTCTACGGCAACCCCATTCCCCTGCGGTCGGACGGTAATGCACCATGCGCGTCCAAGAGCGTAGCTCGAGGTATTTTCGAGGCGGTACATGCCCGAGTTCCGGAGCTTAATCGTACCATCCTCCGAACGACGATCAAGGGCAGACTAGGGTGGAATACGGGCAAACGAGACGTGGTTGGTGTGTCCCTCTAACGTCTGAACACAGGTGTTGCTGAGGTAGTCCCAGATTTAGACAGTTCGGTCGTCACCGCTCGTGACAAGGTACAGCTTGTCACCGGATAGAAGTCGACATAGTTTACGTTGCCCTTCTGGTGTGCCTCGAGGGTGAGATTTGGCGTTGAGGAACCGAGCGACCATATCCTCACGGTGCGGTTAAGACAAGAAGAGGCGAAGGTATTGGTGTCCTCGGAGTTGAATACATGGTTCATAATGTAGTGTGTGTGTCCATCAAATATCTTCAGAGACAATTAGACTGGGCCTAATTAGAAGCAGTGGGTGTACGCACCCGAATACACTTCCACTATCTATCCCAGTACCATGCCCTGATTGTCATATCATTGCAGCCTGTCAGCACAATGCTGAGCGTTGGGTGAGCAAAAAGACATCGAATGCAATCTGGATGGGTCTTGAATGCAGTTACTTTCTCGTGAGTGTTAATAATTGAAGACTTAGCAACTTGAAACCCGAGGTGGCGTGACGCTGCGGAGTTTAAAATTCCCGCGACGGACTTACAGTGACGCGTCGAGAAACGTGTCCTGTCCCCCACTCTCTCTCTCCTACCACTGCCTCGTCCTCCATCCAAAAAAAATTCTCCATCCATCCACAGGATGGCCTTCAAAATAGTGCTTTTGTTGTTATTGGTATGTTCTCATACTCATATCATGCTTTGTGTTCTTTTTCTGATGATTTACTGGTGTGCCACCCAAGTGTGACTATATGCGGGCTCCGAGCCCGAGTTGGAGCATACTACGTCACACTCAGTGCCACTGGGTGAGCCGCGTGTGCGTGGAAGGAGCCTCAACTTGAAGACAGTGTCGACGCAACAAAACCTCAAGACTTCTTGCACGTCAGTGCTTGTGCTGGATGAGGCCTTTTTGTGCCACCCGAAAGGTGAGTCTAACTCTTGCTATTTCACGGAACTAGACTGTTGACAACAGATGACGCCAAGAAGGTCGCGATCAAGCAGATTCCACGCGCGAGTATCGACCGAGTCGTTGATTACAGAGAAGTACGTCCTTTCTGACCTGACTTTGCTTAAATCACCCTATTTTACCCCTCTAATAGTATCCGTCATGGACCCGCACAACTTCCTCATCATCCAAGGTCTGGTTGCCACCGGTACTTTGCTAGGAGCGACGCCCAACACAAAGAAGCTGTTCCGCATGCATGAACTCAAGTTCATCATGGCGCAACTTGTACGTCTTCCTTTTCTCCTTTCCCGCGACTAGTGACTAGTTGGCTTCGCAGTGCTATGCCGTGGGCACCTTGCACAATGAGGCCGTCGTCCATCTCGACCTCAAGCCCGACAATGTCTTCATGGATGAGCAAGGTCGGCTCGTCATCGGGGGCTTCGGCGTCGCGCGCGTTTTCAAAGGATACGTGGTAAGCATTGACGAGGTACTAACTTACAATGACTATTTTCACAGGACTAAGGGCAAGTGTGGCATGCTACATGGCACCAGAGATGCTCCGCGGCGACCATTACTTGTACAAGTCCGACAGTTTCTCCATTGGCATCATGTTCTACAAGCTTGTCTTTGGCAGGGTGAGTTTCCTGCGTTCAGACTTGATGCTGTTGCTGACACCGCCTTTGCGTTACTAGCTGCCTTTCCGTGGGAGGGTGGGATCGCAAGGATCTTGTAGCCAATGCACTGTATGGGAATGCGTTCGTCCCTCGATGGTTCCGCAAGCATTGACTCGTAGTTCATTGAGCTCATTCATTGTCAATTGTATGTAGTTTAGTACTAATTTAATATAATATGCTTTTCAATCTATCATCCTGTGTGAAAGCAAGAAGGCCTGTAAGATTTACACGGGGTTTGTATCACCTTATAGTAAATATAAGTCTCATAATCCAATATAATCTCTCACAATCACATATAAGCACCATAAGTCTGGTAGCAATAATAAGCAAATACGGAGACGATAATGTCTGCATTCGATCATAAGCCTTCATAATGTAAGATAAGGGATAAAATTATTATGAAGATTATATTGCATTTCAAAGATTACAAGGCCAGCAATCGGTTGTAATGTCCAAAAGATATTATTGGCATTGTAAGCTCATATAAGGTAGACTGCGGTTTATAGTGAATTACTTGGGAATATAAACGGTATATGACGATTATGACGATTTTGGGGTCTTATATGCGATTACGCAGTCTATAATCCGTTTCCCTTTCTCCCGATGGATGTTCTGCAGATATTCTGCAGATGTTCTCGCAGATGTTCTGCAGATATTCTGCAGATATTCTGCAGATGTTCTCGCAGATGTTCTGCAGATATTCTGCAGATATTCTGCAGATGTTCTCGCAGATGTTCTGCAGATATTCTGCAGATATTCTGCAGATGTTCTCGCAGATGTTCTGCAGATGTTCTGCAGATGCTCTGCAGATGTTCTGCAGATGTTCTGCAGATGTTCTGCAGATGTTCTTCTCATAGAATATAGCATTTAGCTACCATTTTTAATGTTCTTGTTAGTGTATTTATTTTGTGCATATATACTACATATTTTGTACCATGTTACCCGAAGATCGTGTGGCTTCGGATGTTCACAAAGGTCTTGCGAACATCGGCAACTTGAATGCCGAACATCGTGAATGCGTTGGGATTCTACCGAAGTCTCACGAACTTCTTTGGGTAAATAGGGGGACGAACATCGGGAGCTTTCATATGGTTAGGTCTATTCTTTTGCAAAAAGAACTACCCCTAAGAGGCCCTATTGGACCCTGAAATCCGTTGCCTAAGGTGATCCGGACAGTTGCGTTTTCCTAAGGTACCCAAGCGAACCCTACGGGGTCGCGGGAATAACGCGTCCGGATGATCGGCGACGCGTCTGGCGTGTCTTGCCCTCAGCACCGTGACTTAGCCTGGCCCGGACACAAAGCTGGTTACCTGCCATAGCACGCCCATAGGGGCGTTGTCATAAACATCAATCATATCAAAAAGACTAATGTATATTATATCATGCACATCCTGATGCACCCTCCAGTCAATATACATAACAAGCAGAATAACTTATGAACAATTCGTCTCCATGATTCATCGGGCAATGCCTTGAATGCGGGTGCGAACAGTCGTCATAGTAAATAACACGTCTTGATCATGATGGACGCGAGTGCACAAAGCTGGTAATACATCGTGCGCACTTGTCACAAATATTCATTATATCGAAGAAGCTCGTATCATAATACACTTTTGTACATCTGTACCTGCAATGCATACCCTTGAGTCGGAGTCCGCAGCGTATATACCATATACTAATATTTCACCGAGCCTTGCTTCCTATGATGTCCTGGATTCTGGAACAAACAACAGTCATACTTGGTCGCTCGGCGGGTTGAACAGCCCAACAGTCCTGTATAAGCGACCAAACCTCATCCGAAAGGCCCCTTTCCTCTGCAGGCTGCGGCGGACGAGGTGGACGAGCATCATTGACAGCCACCTCAAGAAGGACTCGAGGTTCTCTGAGGTTTGAGAATGGAGCTTTCTCTGTGAATGTCTAGAGACGGGTTTCAGCAAGAATCCATTCGCTGAAAATGTATACTAACCTCGAGACATACGCATGCAAAGGCATATACATCACTTTCTGAAGTCAGGCCAAGTTCGATCCCACTGAATCTTGTTGCGTTCAGTAGCTCTGGTGCTTGCCATCGCAATGAGCCTTGTCCTTTGTATGTTGTTTTGTCAAGTGAACCTCCTTGCGAATCGAAAAACACCGCGAGGCCAAAATCTGAGATTCTAGGCTGTCCATCGTTGTCAATCAGGATATTTGACTGTGAAAGTCAGATTTAACAGTATACAAGTCAATGATGATTCTTCGACATACCGCTCGAAGGTCACCATGGACAACTGCAGGTTTGAGTGTGTGAAGATACTCCATACCCTCTGCAATACCTAACAACTAAACAAGACGTCAAATATGATTCGTAGATCAAGTTAAAGAGGGCGATATACCATGGTTGAACGATTGTTGAGTGGATGTAGTCTCAAGAAATGCAATAGATGCCCGTTCTTCATCCAGGGTGATATAAGAGCGTATCGTGATAAGAACTCTGTTGCGCAGACGCCGAAAAATGGCATGATGTTCTTGTGTCGAAGTCTATGCCAGACCAAAACCTCAGAACAAAGCTCCTAAACACATTAAATATCTGTCACTTTTCTAATGTGTTTAAATGTGAAACCATACCCAGAGGACCTGCTTGTCAAATTTACTTTCTTCATAAATGCGCAGAACCTTCATTGCGACTTTGACAACTCCTTGCATCCCAATCCAGATATCTGCAAACCCGCCTCCTGTTACGTTCACGGCTTCGGAAGACTTATCACGGAAATGATAAGTGACAAAAGCGTTGTTTGTGAACAAACAAGTGGTGAGATAAGAGTGGGCGCTTTAACGAGGCTCTCTTAAGCTCGGAAGTCGTGGGTGAACAGAGTCTTTGGCACGATGGTGTGAAAGACTATAGGAGGATTGACTTAAGTGTCATCCGAAGGCCTATGTACAGGGGTTTATATACTACAGAGGAGAGAAACATAAATAGAACGTGCTTCTGGGGCTAGCTGGGGCTAACTGGGGCTAACTGGGGCTAACTGGGGCTAACTAGGGCTAACTGTGAAACAGGGGAAATGGGGCTAACTGGGGCTACGTAGGGCTAACTGGGGCTATGGTAAAGCGAAGGGGCAATGTAAACAAAGAGGCAGTAAAAGGGGGCTACCTGGGGCACCGAAGGTTAAAGGTAAAAAGGTTAAATGGTAAAGTCCGAGGGACAAAGGTAAGCGTAGCCTAATCGGGTTACGTGAGGTAAACAAAGGTAAACATGGTCCGTATGCTTGATGCATAACAGTACCCTGTCTCTAAGCTTGAGATTCCGTAGTAGCAAGACATTGCGAATGCGAGAATTTCAAAGACAAATACAATGCTTATAGGATCAAGTTAAGATCAATAATGGATGAAGCATGAGAGAGATAGAGATAGAAATCGAATGCTATAGGGTCAAATTAAGACCAATAATAAGAAAAGCAAACGAATAAGTAGACCATCAAGAGAAATGAAAATCGGAAGGTAAGGCTGCTGCGATAGCAAGCCAGTCTATGCCGGGTTGGGGGTCAGGTCGATAGAGTGGTGGAGAGGGATGTTCATTCGGTTTAGGTGTGTGTACAACATAAGGGGGTGAAACCGGGGTTGGAGGTTGCTGAGGTTCCGAAGGCTGTTGGGGCGCGTTCTGAACATCGAACTCGTTCCGTTTTGCTGGATCGAAGATAGGCATGTTCTCTTGATCATAGTAGGCAGTGGGAAACTCGGGTGGGGGTAGAGCAATTGGTGATGGGGGAGGGAGGGGTACCGGGTCGACAAATCGAGGAGGTCCTTCAAGGTGTCCATCGTCTAGAGTGTAAGCCAGTAAACGTTCAAATTCATACTCCGTGAACTCATCAGCTAATTGTCCCATCATCACTTGATTCAGTCGACGAATGATCACTTGAACAAAGCGAAAGTTGAATCGCTTATGTCCGCCGCGATGCTGGTCAATGTAGTCTTGCAATTGGGCGAGTAGTTCATGCATGACGTTGAGAGTGTAGACTGAGTGGTGAAAGGGGCGCTGAGTTGAGTCGAGGACATATGGTAAGAGTCCGCTATGAAGGAGTGTGGCCGAGTACTGTTGACGAGTGGGTTCCGTGAGGGTAAACGCCTGATTGGGGAGGAGAGATTCGGTCGGACAACGAGGAGGAGGGGGACTATTCTCCTTCGTGAGGGTTCCGCGCCGGGTTCGGATGGGCGGCATGGTGAAGGGGACAATACAGGCAGCACTCACAAGTACAGAAGGGGTCTCCTGGGTAGGGTGCAAAGTGAGCGTGCAACGATCCCTTGTGGCGAACCCTCCGGGTGATGTAGGGCGTGTACGGAAGATCGAGGACGATTTTGAGACCGAGTAAGAGAGGGGGGGCGTGCTCTGGGTTGAAGAAAGTGTGCCTAAGCACTAACTTCACGAGTTCCGGGAACGGTGAGCAACGTCGAAGTCGTTCAACGTTGACGTGAGGGGTGAGCTTCGGATCGAACAGATAGTGTTGTACCAAATCAACAGGACCGAGAGGGCCGTACTGGGGGTGAGTGGGGCGTGGGCTCGGTGGAGGTGAGGGGTACTGGAGGGGTCCGGTGACAGTGTTGTGTCGGAGGAGGTAAGTAGTGGGCCAGTCGTCGGCGTTCCAACCGGGTTCGTCGGCCGGGAGGGACCAAAGATTGGAACCGAATTCCGAGTCGGCTGGTCCAGGCTGGAGTTCTTCTTCTTCTTCTTCGTCAAGGAAATCAAATTTTAAGGGGGAGGGATAGAAAAAGGGGGCAGTGGCTGCAAGACGTTGTTCAGGTGTTTCAGAAGGCGGTAGTTGATATGTCGGAATGGGAGTGTTAAAATTGAAAGGCATAGAAGGTAACGGAATAGTTCTGGGTCTGGGGGTCGGTGGGGAATTAAACAAGGTCTGTCTGGTCGAGGTGGGACCTTTGTAAAAATATGGGAAATACGGATGCGAACGAAAATCGGGGGTTACTGTCGGTGTCGTCGTAGTCGGTTGAGGAAGAGGAGGAGGAGGAGGGTGAGTCGGAGTTGGTGGAGGCGTTGACAAGTGTGTCGTCGCTGTAATTCGTAGTGGTGAAGGTAAAGGGGGTGCTGGTTGCCAGAGGGGGGGAGAAGATGTCCCGGGGGTTGACTGTCGTTGGGATGGGGCTAGGATTTGGAGAAAAGGGTTTGAGGTCTGGCAGGGAGTCGATAGGACTGGGTGCCGGAGGTGGTGGAGTCTGCTGGGATTCCAGGGGGGTGCTAGAGGTGAGAGGTTGCTCTTGCTTGTGGTCACGAAGCTTTTCGATGGTGATTTTATAGAACTCGAGGAGTGCATACAGCTGGAGTGCGTATCTCACTTTGGTCGGACCAGGGGAGTTTCGGATGCGGTTATTGATGTCTGGGATGAGTATGTCCAATGGTTCCTTATCAGGATGATCGTCCTTAAACACAAAATAGAACAGATGAGAATTGAGAATAATCTGTTCGTCATGCGATGACTGATTCGCTATCACTTGGAGTTCCGTCAGCTGGCGTTCCACTAAGCTGGAAATGAGAGGTGGGATCGACTCCTGTGATGAAGAACTCATTATTCGGCCCAAGGCCAACGTAAATATGAGTGCTTCGTCCTAGATAGTGTAGTTCTAGATCGTGTATCCAGAAGGTGGTAGGTCGGCGTTCTGGGAAGATGTACCAGATGAGAAAGAGATGGAAGAGTCGGAAAGAGGTGCGTGTGATGATAGGGTGGATTTGTAAATGAGCTATCCAGATGAGAAGTCGGATAATGTCATAGAAGGTGTGCATGAGAATGGGGAGAAAGTGGGGTGGCTTCTGGTGCATTTATACGAAGTTTCTAGTTGATCATGTGGTCGTTGAATCAGTAGAAGGCTTCTGGGGCCCGGTGGGGCATGTTGGTTCTTCGATATCAAACTTCGGGGGCAAGAAGTCTTGTTATCTAGCCGTAGTGGGGCAAGAAGTCTGAGGAGGGGGCTAAGAAGTTGTGCTTGTAGGTCCAAGGTGTCCAAATCGGGTTAAGTGGGTCGCGTTGTGTGTCCGCTTTATCCAAATCGGGCTACTTCAGCTTGTGCAACTCCTTGTATGCTGATAGAAGTTCTTCTGAATGCTTTAGTGCGTCTTCTGAGGCCCATGTGTTGTTGCTAGTCGGGTATCCTAACCATTTGATAAGGTACTTCCTTCGATTCGGGGCTCCTTTGTGCTGTAGAATTGCTTCTACTTCGAATTCTTCTTCTCCATCGATAAGGTCAGGTGGAGGTTTTGAATAGGCTGGCCCATGTTCTACTGTCTCGGTGTTGGGAGTTAGAAGGGAGGCGTGGAATACAGGGTGAATCTTCCAAGTTCTAGGCAGTTCGAGTTCAAAGACATTATCCCTGAGTTTTCGCTTGATAACGAAGGGTCCTTCGCGTTTTGATTGAAACTTTGAGGGTAGTCCGGTTCTTCGGAGGTTCCTTGCTTCTAACCATACAGATTGTCCAATGTATAGTGGCTTGAATTGGGTAGATTGAGCTTCGCGTTGATATTCCTGTGCGAGAGTTAGAGCTGCTTCTGCGTCATTTCGGAGTTCTAGTATCTTTGATAGGCGATTCTTGAGCGTTGGAATGTTGCTATCAAGTTCCGATTTTTCCGAGGGGAATGATGTTGGATCATATCCCATTAGTAGTCGAAAGGGGGTCTGTTCCGTGGTTGAATGTCTCCGATTGTTGTGTGTGAATTCCATGAGGGGGATGTATTTGCTCCAGAGGTGGGGGTGATTTGCTGCATAGATCCTGAAGTATGCTTCGATCTCCTGATTGCTGCGCTCTGCTTGTCCATCAGTCTGTGGGTGGTATGCTGTAGACATCGCCTGCTTGATGTGAAGCAAACGGCATAACTGTCTGAACACCATAGATGCAAACTGTGGTCCTCGATCCGAGATTATTTTCCTTGGTAATCCGAATCGTCTGTACACATTGTCGAAGTACAGTTGTGCAGTGTCTAGTGCAGTGATTGTCTTGGTGCATGGAGTGAGTACAATTGCCTTGGTGCAGTCATGATCCACAATAACACATATGCTGTCGAATCCATCAGATTCTGGGAGGTCTGTGATGAAATCGATGTTGACAGTTGCAAACGGGTAAGTGTCTTTATCTGCGATGATCGGGTTGAGTGGAGGTACAAGAGGATGGTGGTTGATCTTCATCTGTTGACAGATAGCACATCCTTGGATGTATTTCGTCACGAACTGTTGCATTCTTGGCCAGTAATATGTTCGTCGGATTTGTTCCATTGTATTCGCTACTCCAGGGTGGTTTCGAGTCGGTAAGTCATGATATAGTCGTAAGAGGTTGCGCATGATTTCCGTGTTCCTTGGCACATAGATCTTGTTCCTGAAGTGTACCAGTTGATCCTTGATTGTGAAGTCGGTCATTTTGGGTTTGGTGAGTGGTAATTCTTTCTGTAGAAGGCTCATCGCTTCCTGAATATCTCCAGTTTCTTTGCGTATTTGGAGGTGAAGGTCATCGACATCAATGATGTTCCTGTCATCTTCTTCGGCTTCTTCAATTCGGGTGGCTAGGAGTTCCATTTCTTTGAGAAAAACTTTCCCTGGTAGAAGTGTAACTTCGTTGCTAAGTTCTCCTTCCGTTTTAAAATGGTCCGCACGTCGGGATAGGGCATCGGATTGGATCATGTGTTTTCCTGGTATGGCTTGTATCTTGTAATTGTATCTTGAGAGTTCATTCTGCCATCGAGCTTGTCGAGGGGTCAAGCGTTGGGGTTGTCTCCAATAAGTCAGATTCTTGTGGTCGCAATGAATCGTAACTGTATGCGGGCTTCCAAGTAGATAGTGTCTCCACATTTGGAGTGCTTGGATAATAGCAAATAATTCTCTGTCATATATTTGCCAGTTGCGTTGCGTTGGGTTGAGAGCTTGAGAAATATAACCTATGGGTTTGAGTTGACCGTTTTCGTCATGTTGGCGTAGTGCTGCGCCGGTAGCTACGGCTGAGGCGTCCGTTTCAAGATAGAATGGTTTGTGTGGGTCGGGTTGCATAAGGAGGGGTTCCTTCGAAAAGAGTTCCTTGAGCGTCTGAAAAGCCTTTTCACATTTGTCTGTCCAGACAAAAGGTGTGTCCTTCCGTTTAAGTTGATCGAGTGGTCGGCATATAGTTGCATAGTTCGGAATGAATCTGCGATAGAAGTTGGTAAAACCTGTAAATGATCTGACGTCCTTGAGACATTTCGGAGTGGTCCAGTCAAGTATCCCTTGTATCTTGGAGGGGTCTGTCTTGATCTTTGATTCCGAAATAATGTAACCAAGAAATGGTACTTCGAGTTGGTGAAATCGGCATTTCGCTGGTTTGACGTAGAGTTTATTGTCCTTTAGGATTTGAAAAACTTCTTTGGTGTTTTCAATGAGCTGCTTGAGAGTCGGGGCATGAATGAGTAGGTCGTCCATGTAAACAATGACCTTGTTCTGGCGTATTTGTTCTGATAGGATGTCATTCATGAAGCGTTGAAAAACCGCAGGTGAGTTGCATAGACCGAAAAACATAACGGTTGGCTGATAGAGTTTCCTGTTGCATACAAAGGCTGCTTTCCATTGATCAGATTCCTTGATGCGAATATTGTGATAACCTTGTCGGATATCGAGGGTAGTGAAGTATTTGGATCCTCGGAGTTGATCGAGTAGTTGCTGCGAGTTTGGCATAGGATATGCATCTTTGACTGTATGCGAGTTAAGGTATCTGTAGTCCTGTACTGGTCGAAGTGTTCCATCTTTCTTATCAATAAAGAAGAAAGGTGATGCCATTGGGGAGTTTGATTCCTTGATAAATCCTTTGTTGAGCAAGTCGTCAATTAACGTAGTGAGAATCGGTTGTTGATGGTATGGGACCGGGTACGGTTTGTGAATTTTCGGCACAAAACTTGGTAACGTTTTGATCTCCATATCATATGGTCGGGCAGGGGGGTAGGTTTGGATTTCATTTTCTGAGAAGATGTCCGCATATTCCAAATATTCATCTGGAATATTAAGTTTCTCCTTTGGCTTTTGCTTTTGCTGTTCGAGTCGAGTAGAGACAGTGATCTTGTTGATGGTGATTGTATCATCATTCCAGTTAATCTGGGGCTTTGCCTGCTTGAACCAAGGTAGTCCTAGAATAACATCGTCGCTTGGAATGTGTGTCCGGTAAAAGATTGTCGAGGTTGAATGAGGGTGGGTGAGATTCAATCGAATCCGTTCTGAAACTGTTCCGTTCTTGTTCAGAGTTCCATCGGCATTGCTAACTTGTAAGGCTTTATCAAGTTTATGCATTTTGATGTTGAGCTTATCAACTAGATCCGAGTTGATAAAGTTCAGTTGTGCTCCGGTGTCAAGAAGGGCATTGATAGTGATGAGGCGTCCGTTAACGAGTAATTTGACCGGGATTCGAAATGATGAGATGTTGCCATTTAGAACAACAGTGTTGAGTTGAACCGGGTTAACCAACTCTGAGCTGTTCAAAAATTTGCAGCATCGTAGTTGCCATATTCATCGAAATCTTCATTGTCAAGTTCGTCCAAAGTGTTGAATAGTTCCTCTTGAGACTGATCATCGAGGCTGGTAATAATCTCGTTGATTTGATATGCCTTGTCTTCCAGGGTGTCCGTTTCATCATAGTCATCGTCATCCACTTCCATTGCATTGATTCGGGGCTTGAATCTGCGTTTAGCACCTGGGAAGCGTCCTTGGGGTTTTCCTCTAGGTTTGAAAGAGTTCCTAGGACGGGATGGGCGTTTGGGACATTTGTTTGCCATATGACCGGGTTTTTCGCAATAGAAACAAAGACCTTTGTCTCTAGCTTCCTTCTGCTTCTCTGGGGTGAGCTTGTTGAAATACATAGCATTGATATTGAATTCTTCCATCTTGTCTTCGAGTGAAGGTTCCGATTCCGGTTCCGGATTGGAGTCAACTTCCATTTCGTGAATTCGATATCTGCGATTGAATCGGCGTTTCGGATAGCTGTACTTTTTCCTAAAGAATTGTGAAGGTTTCTGTTGATGAGGGGGATTCATTCTTTCGTATTGTAGACCAAATTTGAGGGCATTCTCATAGTACGGGTCCATGAGAGGTTTGCCTGCTGTGTCCTTTGCCATATTGTCTTCAATTCGGATTAGTTCCCTTTGGATCGAAATTGGAAGGCCTTTCTTGAACAGATTGGTGAGAACTGTGGTGTCTTCGATTCCTGCATCGTAAGCTAGTCGTTGGAATTCATAGACATATTGATCTGTGCGCATGCCGGGGGTTTGCTTGAGTTTCATAAGTTCCTCATATGCGTCTGCAATGTAGTCTGCAGATATGAAGTGTTCACGAAAATCTTTCTTGAATTTTGCCCAAGTATAATCCCATGGTTTTCCGTCGGCTAGTTTCTTGTTTCCTTTGGTAATGATGCTGTTTATGAAGGTACCAGCTGATCCTAGATTGCAGAATGTGGCTGCAAGTCGAACCTTGTCTTCATCTGTAGTGTAACCGGGTGTGAGAATGATGTAATTCTCCATGAGATAGAGCCATCGTCTAGCATCCTTGCAACTGCCATCGAAGTTGAATGGTTTATTTGCTCCATTCCTGCGTTCTTCGATTTTGTCCGGGGGTCCAGATGTGTTGGCTGCTCCTCCAGAAGTTCCCATTGGTGGCGATGGAGGTGGAGGTGGCGGTGGAGGTGGCGGTTCAGGGGTCGGAGAATTAGACTTTTTGGGTTTATGATCAGGGTCAAAGGGATCGACGTAGTCTAATTTGTCTTCTTCCTTCTTTGGAGGTTCTTCTTCCTGCTTCGGAGGTCTTTCTGGTGCTTTTCCTTTGTCTACAGATGGGGGTGTATCTGTTACTCCTCTAAGTTTGAGGGCTTCGAGTCGATCTGTTAGAGACTTGACTGATCGCTTGGATTGCTCAATTTCAACGTCAACTTTAGGTTTGTCCGTGCCTAAGATGGAGGGTCCTGCAAGCGATTGGCTGTGTCTATGCCGGGTGGGGCTTGCGAGTAAAGGATGAGCAACTGGGGAAGTTTCTTCCTTGGGTAAGTGAGTAGAAGGTCGGGGAGTATTGGGGTCGGGTTGGGTAGTGGGAGGTGGGGTACTTGGGGGTGCAACTGGGGATGTGGCTGCAGTTAATGCGGTGGATTGTGAAGTGTTTGTATCAAGCGGTGAAGGGGGGAGTAAGTGGGTAAGAGTAAGAGGGGATGGTCTGGACTGGGGTTGATTTAGTCCGTGTAACTCTTGGTAACGTTCCTCAGCGTCTTCTGGGTCAACTGCTTGATAATTTGTGTTGTATCTGCGGTAAAATTCTCCGGGGTGGTGTCGATATCTTTTTGGGATAGCTTTCCACTCTCTTCCTTGCTTGCTGAAGTAGATGTATTCGGAATGAAATCCTCGAGCTCTATACCAACAGCGTTCCGAGTAGTCGAAGTATGAATTTTCCGGGGGGTAGGGAGGTAGTGATTCAAACGAGGTGTCAAGGTGAGGGGTGTCTGGTAGTTGTGATCGAGGTGCCAGAGTGTCTAATCAGTAGTTTGGATTCCGTTTGTCTGATACTGTGCCGGAATCGGGGGTACTGGGGGAATAGGGGTGGCTTGTCGAATGGGACGGTTCGGAGGTGAAATGAGTGGAATGTCACTTGGGGATAGGCTAGGTTGACAACCGCAGCGATTGATATAGGTTTGAACGTCTTCTTCAACGTCAGGCCAATAACAAACGTAATCTAGATGTTCCCTAGTAGTTTGGACTGTGTAATGATAGTTGGTTTCCGGATGGATGTGTGCTGCGTATATAAGATCGTTTCGAAGGGCTTGGTTGCTTCCAACGTAGGCTCGTCTTTCTGTCCAAATTAAGTCTACCCTTAGTTTCCAATTGGTGGGGAATCGACGGTTTCGGATAAGAAATGCCAATGATGTGATTACTGAATCTCCGTCGTAGCTTTTCTTGATTCGTTGATCTAGTCCGTTGAGTTTCAGAAGTCTAAAGTTCTCTGCAATTTCTGTCTCGTCTGATATACCGGGTTGGATAGGGTGAAGTCGACTAGTTCTGGGGATGATTAGATTTGCCAGGTTGCCTATTTGATTTATGAATAGAGCTGCTAAGTCTTCTTCTGATCCGTCTGAGCTGGGATTGGAATGGTCCAGGGGTAGGTGTGTCGAGCTGGATAGGTGAACCTAGAAGGGGGATGGGAGTTCCTTCGCGTTTGATCTCTTGTTTGATCGGAGGGGGAGGGGGTGTATGCTGTTCCTGGATCCTTTGAGTAACAGGTGTTACAGGTGGTAATTGCCTGTTATATGTTCCTATTTCGCTTGTCCAATAGTGTTGAGGATCTTCGAAGTTAGATGATGCTGAGCTAAGATAGGTTTCCCTTGTGAATTCTTGTCCGAGTCGAGGGGCTGAGTACAAAGTAACAAATGGATTGGTTACTATGCTTTCTCGAGTTTCAGATGGGGGTTCTGCCTTGGTTGTCTGCTCAGTATCGGAGTATTCGAGTTCGGATGGGGTGTGGGGTGGGGTAGAGTTGGTTGGGATGTCTGTGATGCGGATGGGGTCGAAGATAAAAATCTCCTGCACGTCTTCCAACAATCTTTCCGTATGATTGGCGACTCGTATTAAGACCTTCAGGTTGGGCACTTCCTTGGGTGATCTCTTCCCTTGAGCTACTTGTTGTTACAACACGAGTGGGTTCTCCTAACTCTCTTCTCGAGTGCTCGTCCGGTATGTTACTTTGGTTCGCTGGATAACAACTTCCTGTTGTGTTCACCGGTATTTCTGTCGTCAACGAGTGAAGCTATGTCTCTTTGGATCTTCGCTATATGCGTCTAGCAGTTTCACTAGGTGGATCGGACCGTTCCTCTGCTTGCTTTCTTCTCTTCAAGTTACCTGGGCTGGCTCTGCTTTCTGATCGGGTCGCGAACCTCAAATCCCGCTTACACCAACCTTAATGTAACAAGGACCGTTAATTCTGGGCGTGAACCTGCTTAATGCTTCGGGTCTGTTTCGAGCGTCTGTGTAGATGAATACACAACACAAGTTATGTGTCAATCGTATGTCGTTCAAGTTCTTTCTTTCCTACTTTGAAAGGTTAGCAATCAATGGCCAGTTGTTCACTTACTTTGAAAGTATTCCGGATTAGTTCTTGTAGGGTGGATTGTTTAATTCCGATGGTGGGAAAGTGGAGTCAAGTGCAATAGTCTTGGCTGCTTTCCAGGTTATGGAAAGAAGTCAATCCTAATTGTTACGTTCACGGCTTCGGAAGACTTATCACGGAAATGATAAGTGACAAAAGCGTTGTTTGTGAACAAACAAGTGGTGAGATAAGAGTGGGCGCTTTAACGAGGCTCTCTTAAGCTCGGAAGTCGTGGGTGAACAGAGTCTTTGGCACGATGGTGTGAAAGACTATAGGAGGATTGACTTAAGTGTCTTCCGAAGGCCTATGTACAGGGGTTTATATACTACAGAGGAGAGAAACATAAATAGAACGTGCTTCTGGGGCTAGCTGGGGCTAACTGGGGCTAACTGGGGCTAACTGGGGCTAACTAGGGCTAACTGTGAAACAGGGGAAATGGGGCTAACTGGGGCTACGTAGGGCTAACTGGGGCTATGGTAAAGCGAAGGGGCAATGTAAACAAAGAGGCAGTAAAAGGGGGCTACCTGGGGCACCGAAGGTTAAAGGTAAAAAGGTTAAATGGTAAAGTCCGAGGGACAAAGGTAAGCATAGCCTAATCGGGTTACGTGAGGTAAACAAAGGTAAACATGGTCCGTATGCTTGATGCATAACACCTCCTGCGATAGGATCAGATGTCTGTCTCTTCGCGTCTTTGATCACAATGGGTGATGGTAGTTGCCCCGTCTCCTTTACGATGGTCCTTAGTAAACGATCAAGCTGCCGCCGACATTTTAATTTGTTTTGAAACTGAAGCATCTGCGGGCATAGACATAAGGGACAAGACATGAGGAAATCTTGTGAAGATATGTAGCTACCTTGTGGAGTAAATCGATAAGGCGAGTATGTCCAGCTGGAGAATATTCGTCATTTATCAATTTTATGAGATTGCTTATTGAGCAGTTCTCCTGGATGATGGCGAATATTCTCTCGAGATCAGTAAAGCCAAGGATTGACAATAGGTCGATTTCAATGAGCCATCTGTGGATCGTCAGAACAAATTCGCGCATCTTATCGCTCGCAGAATCGCTTGACGAATGGATAGCAAAGTCTACTTCAATGTGATTGAGGGCCCTTATCATAGCATTCTTGACTATCAGTGTAGAGTCGCATATCTCGCTTATAGTGGGTCGTGATTCCGGTTTCTCGGACCAGCATTTGCAGAGTAAACCCCACATAGCGTCGTCCAGCCCTCTCAGTAAGACCGAAGGCGACTGCGGACGGACTAAGTCCCATTGTCTCCATTGTCCGGTAAATATCTTAGCATTGATTAACATAAAAAGAAAGCAGAACAAAATACCAACATAAAACCTACTTACCTGCAAGCACAGTACGGCAAATGCATGAATATCACTAGCCGTGGACAGATAGCTCCTCTTGAAACGAGTGAATGGACCTCGCCATTCTGAAAGTAAATCGCATTGGTCAGACCACCACCGTGATCTCCCGCTGTGAGACCCGGTAATGACGGGACGTCCACGACCGTCAACAAGAATATTATCCTGTTGCACGGATAGTGAATAATACTGCTGCAATGGTAAATAAGGGAGAGACAAACAGCGCATATATTAGCATGAATGAACGCTGGTTGTTGCAAGTGTAGATAACGCAGTCCGGATGCTATCTGAGAGATCTAATGGCGATGATACTTAGCAAATCAGCTGCATTCTCTTCTCGTGAACTCACAATATCTACCCTATCAACATTGTCCCAGCGTTTAATAAATACGTCTAGAGAGTCCATCCATGGGGATATCATGTAGAGAGCGCTGGGGTCAATACCGATGAACGGGAGAACATTTTCGTGCCTCAATTGTTGCCATACCCTCGCCGACTTGTAGAAGGCCTAACGACAAGTTAGTTCGTCTGAAGGCAAGCGAATATGCTTCATTCACCAAGGTGTCCAAAGCGTAGTTCTCTCCCTTCTCGTTGTAAGGTCTACGTATAGCTGACAACTTGACGGTTTGCCCAGTGGATTTGTGTTTACCCTTGAGCTTGTTGCCGACAAACTCCAGCGATCCGATTTCTTGCAGTTCGACTACCATAGAGCTTGGAAGGATGGAGGTATCTCTAATCAGATCATATAAAAGCTCCTCAAGTCTTGTTGAATACTTGGTATTGTCACCAATCAACTACGTTATCAATGTTAGTTCTTGAGCTTTGTATCAAGGCATTATATCGTATTGCTTACTGAAGCAATATGGTCCATTGCATTGGAACGGCTTGAGCGCGCAAGCTCAGCCCAAATATCTCCCCTTTTATACTTCAGATAGTCCACAATGGCATCTGATGCGTTATAACGATCCGCAATTGTCATGCACTTAATAAAGGTAGCCCATCTGTAACGCGAAGTCTACACATTGCGATATTCAGTATATGTGCCATTAACAGACAGAATAAGTAGCAAAAGTAATTCATACGTTTTCCACTGACAAGGCCGCAAGTAATGTATCTGTCTTGGCGACGAAAGTGTCGATGACGTCGCATGCGCTCTCCACTGAACAAGGTTCTAGTAATGCACTCCTGTATAAAGCGGGCAAATGAAATCGCCTTCTTTCGGCTTGCCCTTCACCAGGCCTTACTTCTGAGATAAATGAATTAGTCTAAGAACAAAGACATCAAATACATCAGGGAAGTGCACACCTTCGTTACGTTTGGCATTGAGCAATTCGGATTTCACCATCTCTCCATAGATGCTGACAAGCTAGAGCAACAATTATGTAGCATTACCCCCCTTAATTGAAAGAATGATGGGCATACAGGAATGAATGTCACAAACTGGTGATATTTTTTAACCATTTGCGGATCAAGTCCAAACTCGATGAGCTTTGCGTCAAAAACGCACAAGAGTGCCATGCGAAATTCGTAATTGCTACCCTCTTCGGTCTTCAGGACATGTTCGAATCTGTCATAACCTTCAATAATCAGTTGGTGTCAATACTTCAAGAGCGTATCTGGAATTGTCGGATCGACTTTGCAAAGACGTTCGAACAGCAACTCTTCTGCCAGTGTCGCAGCCATCCTAGTGTACCAGCAGGACGAAGTTGGGGGTAGGAAGCTGGGCTGAGGGTGTGTGTATACAGCGTTTTTGGGCCTCGCACTACATAGGCATGACACGCTGGAGGTTTAGGTTCAACTTTCATATCTTGAATACAGCTGCAGCGTGTAGACCGTTCGTTCAAGTTGTAAACAGCATAGCTTCACCGGACTGGTCCTACACAGCAAGGACAACCGTCATATGGAATCCACCTGAGTCCCACTATATGGTCACATGTAGAGTGACCATATACGGGTCCATATGTCTTCCATCTGGTTCCATGCTGACTTTTAATAGATCCATAATGGATCCAGGTGCCCACATAGCTCCAGCTGGGCAACCCATATAGATGTCAGCCGTAGTTTGTACCATAATTAATTTTAATTAATATTTAATTACTTAGGCTCATCCGCAGCTAGCTTTTAAAATAGCAATAAAAGATTGTATAAAAGATAAATATCTACAACATTAGCTTTCAAACGAAGCACTAAGTATTAAGCTAAAGTCGAAATCATCATCTTCATCCACTTCCTTCTGCTGATGGAACTAAGTAAGAATGTCAGTGCCATCAACTTAATTTTAATTCTATACGCACCACTATAGCTCCCTTACCCCAGCTTTTGCTTGCGTTTCTTCAACCTGTATGCGAATTGTTGAGTTGCGGAAAACGCGACTCGGGAGAACAAAAAGAAAAAACAGATCAAAACAGACAGATGTGGTTGACAGCAAGCAGATAGCTTTCGGCAGCGGGAGAGGGGATACCTCATGCATCCTCGATGGCGATGGCCCGCTGTGGATGAGAGTGTGAATGCAGGCCGCCATCCTCCTCCTCGGTTTTCCCAACAGTCCCTCCTGCGGCAACAGACATACCATGCGATGCGTTATAGCCATACAATGGCCACGCAACAGCGCCATAATGCGCATATCCTGTCGGCGAGGGGTAGTATGTGTACGCTGGGGTGGAGGGATGTGTTTGCCCCGATGATGTTCCACCGACGGTGTTGCTGGTGTGTGCGGCACTTTCGGGATTGGCGTTTCCTGCTGGTGCCGGTGGCGACGTATATCCAGGGTATTCGATTCCTGACTCGGAGCTGGTAGGCGTAGGCGCAGGCGAGGTGACGCAAGTCGCTTGTGGAGGAGACGAAATCTCTGCGCCGGTGTTGGCAGGTGTTACCGACGTTGGCGACGACATGGGAATGGGTGAGGTATAAGCACCTTGTGGGGCATATGCGACATGGGACGATATGCGATATGGATGGTAATTCACGCCATACTGTGGCGCGAAATGCTGGTGCTGCTGTTATGCTGTTCAGTACCAAGATACATGCCCGACTGAACGGGTTGACTTACCGCTGGAGCAGTGTTCGTTGGAAATGGGATGGTCTGACCATCACTAGATGAAGGAGCGACTTTGTGCTTGCGAGGTGAAAGAGGCACAGCGTCGAGTCACTCTTCCTTCATTGCGTATGCCGCCAGGTGAGTAAGGAGAAGAGGAGCGAGGGATAGAGAAGAGACGGACGGTGAAGTCTTCAGTATGTATGCACTTATTTGCGCAATGTTCGAAATATGGGTTAGGGCTGGTCAATCAAGACTTAGAGAAATTTGAAGAGCTGAAGAAGACGTACAGAATAAGGCAGACATATGTTGTATATAACTTCCTGCTGGGCCTAGCTGTGTGCCTTGTAGAATCCAGCTGGAGGTTGCATGGATCTATGTGGGAGGCCTCCCGGATGGGAAACAGCAGGCTACCGGCCGGTTTCTATAAGGAAACTTCACATATGGAAACCAGGTTACACACTTATAGACTCCATGTAGACGCTGTCCTTGCCGTGTACATAGTCCTCTCGACGGCAATAGCCGAGCGTCTAAAAATTCTAAACCTTGTTTGTTTTTGTTCTTATTCGAAAACACTGCTCATGGTTGACGGAATGCACAGACGAGAGAGAAAAATATAGATATTGACTTTGTATTATACAAGGTTTTGGATCTGCTGCTGCTACATAGTATCACTAAGCGGGAACCAGAACTCAGTCGCACACACACCGCGACGTCACGGTTCCACCAAAGCCAAATCCAAAGCCAAAGCCGAGAACCAGAGAATAAAAGCAAACTCGGAGAATAAACAAACGTTAACTATATCACAAAATCGAGGAGATGAGCGACAAGCAAGTGTACGAAAATGAGAAAGGAAGAGAGGAACTTCTGAGCGTAAAGGAAGAGAAAAGAGAGAAAGAAAGAAAAATACTGAAGCCTATAAAGAAAAAAGAAAATATTGACTGTTTGATACATCTTTGCGTTCAAAGTCCATACAGTACGCCTTGGACACAGACATGGGATGACACTGCATTCTGCAAGTACTCATACCATAGGGGGTCCAAAGGGCACTAGGGAGAAGGAGACGATATACGGTGGATGATTGGAAGCAAGGGGAATTGGGGAGTGTCAAGCTAGTCAGGGCATCGCGGTTGAAGAACAAAGTAAGAGTAAGATGTGAATCTCGGGGCAGGGCTGGGGCGTGTATGACGGGCAAGGGGACCAGATACTCACTAGAAAAGAAAAAGGACGCGTTATCAATGGACGGTAGCAAGAAGCGCAAAAGAATTCCTCGAGAAGCCAACGACGACACCGGGATGAAGACACACGTCGAACCTTGTCGCAGCGAGTAAAAGTGACACAACTGCTCTGTTAATTAGCATCAGAAGGCTTCAGTTGAATCTCGCTCCGAGGCAAAGCAAAGAAAGGGATGAAGCAGGAAAGATAAATTATCGATTTCAGATACGTGTTAAATAAGTGATCGGTTTAGACGGGCGACGAACGGGAGCAGGGAAAGGACGGGAGGCAGCAAGTTCGGTCACGGAATCTCGGTCTCGGTCTTCGTCACGAGTGGCATGCAATATGTTTGTTTATGAGATTATGTTAAAATGACGGGCAGACGATCGATAAATGGTGCGCAGATGAAAGAATGAAGATGATGCACGATACATTGTGTTTTCTGTGTCTCGATTTCGTTTCGTTCATCTAAACTGGGACCTGGGACCTGGGGCATAGAGCGGGAACAAGGCGGTAAGTCTGATGCAATTGAGAAGGTAGGTGTGTCTGTGTGCTCTGTCTGTTTTCTGTCTGTGTGTCTGTGTGTCACTGTGTGTCTGTGTGCCTCTGCGTGTCTCTATCTTTCGTATACGATACGATAAACGTAAAGATAGTCCAGAGTGATAGGGGTGGGGTGGGTAGAAACGACCAGTACGGTGTACGGTGTTCAGTGTTCGAAGTCCAATATTCAATATTTCAGTTATTTCAGTTATTCCAGTTTTCAATTTTCTGTTTTCAGTATTCCAATTTCCTCAGAGCTCATCTCCCAAGGACCAAGAGCCGTGTGCATGTGCATGCACACACAGGCCTCATCAAGTCCGAACCAGGTCGATGCCGCTCCCCAGCGCGCCCGCACTCGACCGCGTCCCCACACCGACGCCGACGCCGGTCGTCGCCTCGTTCTCAAACAGCCTGCGCCCCGCCCCGATACCGACGCCCATGCCCATACCGACGCCCAGCCCGGACGCGTCCACGCTCTTGCGCAGGGGCGACGACACGCCCACCACGCCCGACGCGCGGAACCGGCCCGGTGTCCCGAGGTGGGACTGCGAGACGAGGGTGTTCTGCGAGGACGAGGGCGGCTGGGACTGCGACAGTGTCTGTGTCTGGGAGGAAGACGGCTGCGAGGAAGGTGCGTGGTGTGCGTGCGAGTGAGAGTGTCCTTGTGAGGAGGCGAGGGAGGAGAATGATAGCGAGGAGGAGAGCGCAGCGGACGAGGACCGCGCGACGGCTTGGACGGCCGGGCTGGGCGAGACGTTGATGTAGTCATTCATGTCGAACGCCGCAGGCGTCTGCGGGCCCACCGGGAGACGCGAAGGCGAGGGCGGGGCGGGGAGCAATCCCAACGACATCTCTCTCTCGACTTTCTGTCCCCGCCCTTGCGATTGCGAAGCAGACATGACCTCGGTGCGCTGCGACGACGTGGGGGACGCGTCCGCCGAACGTGGAGTTGGGGGTGTCACAATCGGATCAGCTGCTGCTCGTGGCGGCGAGCGCGCGGCGCCGGATGCCCTTTGCGACAGAGGCGGGGATCCCAAGCCCCCTCCGTCCTTCTCCTTCCCACCATCCCCGACGCTGGGGAAGAGCACGCGCCCGGCAGCGAACACGCCGCGCGTGATATCCTTGTCCCGCTGGACAGACGGGCGCGCGGGGCTCGGGCTATTCGCGAGCAGGAGCATGAGGTCCGCCGCTTCTGTGTCTACCGCGCGCGTGGGTGCGTTCGTCGGTTGCGCCTGAGACTGCTGTCCCTGGCTCTGACTGCTCGGCAAGCTCATGGACCCGCGCGACGTCGCAGTGGGCGTCATCGAGCGGCGGCGCAACCCGTCAACGTCCATCGCGTCAACAGCCGCCGCCAATATCTGTTGTTGCTGCTGCTGATATTGCTGCTCCGCCGACCGTATCGATCCGACACTCGTCGCGCTGTTCGTGCGTGCATGCGCACGAGTGTTTACTTCCGCAGGCGCAGACGCAGTCGACAGGCTCGACAGGCTCGAGCTCTGACTGAGGGGAAGCGCGCCGACGCCTACACCGAGTCCGGATGTCGGCTGTGAGCCGGAACCAGCGCCGCTCCGTGCACTCGACACGGATGCCTGGGAGAAGCTCGAACGCGGGCTGCCCATCGCCGCTCCAGATCCCGTACCCGTACGCGAGAAGAGGATCTCCGTGAGCGTTGCAGCTGCCTTGATGTCCGTATCGTTGACAGCCTCTGTCGAATCTCCTCCTAAACTCGATCGAGTGCGCGTGCTGCTCACCGAGTTCGCGCGATTCCGTGACTTTGCCTTTGCCTTCGTTGCAGGTTTCTTGCTCTTTGATGACGATTTCTCGCTACCTTTGCTTGCTGTTGCTGCTGTACCGGCATCCTTACTTTTCCGTGAGCTACTCTTCTTCGGTGAGTGCGGCGCCGACTGGGAAGGAGGGAGCGGCGCTGGGACAGGCGGCGCTTCAGGATTATGGATTGTGCGCGCGCGTTTGGCGGGCGGCGGCGCGAGAATAGAGGCGAAGAGGCTTTGGGTTGCGTTACTCGGGCCAGGAATGGCTTGAGTGCTCGATGACGCATATGGATATGACGAATAAGGCGATTGCAAGCCCATGCCCGCGCTTGATGAGCTCGCGCCGTAACCGAGCGGACTGTTATAGTGGTTGCTAGTGCTTGTAAATGAACTGCTGGCCTTACGTTTCTTATCGGTGCCGTTTGGCATAACGTTGGATGTGGATGGGATTCCGAATGGGTAGAATGACTGAGGCGGGTTCGCGGGTGAGGCAGCACGTACACGCTCCTCGAGCGCGCGGAATGGCACGGTCATGACATTGTTCTTCGCCTTGAAGCCAGCCAGAGCAAGCGTTGAGCGCAAAGCGCGTGTGATCTGTGAGAGAACGGTGTGAGCACAGGGTTTGTCTGAGACATGAGACACGGAAGCGGAGTAAAGCGAAGGGCGGACTGATGGTGCGCGATACGCATACTGCGCACGCGTAGGGCGCTGGACGACGTTGAGCGCGATGCTTGGGAGGCTTGGAGTCGGCCATGCGAGTGATTAGACACGGTGTGGTTTGCCACGGGAGAGCAACAACGAGCATCTCAGACGTGTCAACGCGCCACGCGCTATCGCCTCACCTACTCGCGCCGCGCGTTCTCAACGCCTACACCTCGTCAGCCCCAGCCCGTGTTGCCCGCCGTACGGCCGCCAGAGACAGCCCGTCGCGACGGCGGGGGGTCGACGCGTCTGCGCGCACATCTCAGCCCTACGCGAGCGGGAAAACTTCACCCCGCGCGTCCCATCGCGTCTTCTCTCGCACGCCCCGAGTATTCATTCAATGTGTACTGATGCCAGAAGACTCACCTTAGCGAGCTCCGTGCGTGCCAGCAGATTCCTGCGGCGCTCTTCGCGCTCTGCGAGGTCTTGCTCGTCGGCGGTGGTGCTGGAGGTCGCGCTGTCGGATGCGGAGGACCGAGCGGGTAGCGCGTAGGAGAGCGCGGGCGAGGGCGATGTCGCGGACGACGAGGGGGTCGCCATTGTGTGTACTGTCGTCGTTGTCGTCGCCGGTGTCGTCGTCGTCGTTGTGGTGTAGGTTGTGTGTGTGTGTGTAAGACGACGGGCAGCGTTGTGGTTAGTGAGGAGGAGACGTGACGCGGGAGATGTGGGACTGGCACGGGAGGGCCTTTTTGCCGTGGGGCACGCGCGTTACCCTTCCTTACGTATCCGATCCGACTCACACACCATCCACGCTCGTCGGCCCTCGGTTGTCTTACCACCGCACCCTCGCCCTTCATTCCGTTAAAATAAATCTTTCATTCTCAAGACATTGCATGTATCCCAGTAAAGCACTTAAAACATTTTATAACATACGCCGGACGCACACCAAGACATGCATACATGCGGATGAGTACCGGATATGCATGACGTGATGCACACATGATATAGATATACAGACCGAAAGCGAGCAGACGCGTCCCCGACGCGTCAAATTGCAGCATTCTCACCGGCCTCGTGTTTGCGATATCGAGCTCTGTTCCCCTTTCCGGCCGGCACCCATCGGACATCGTGCGCTCGGCCCTGACCATGGGCAAAGCGTGCTGCGCTGGCCAAATGTAGCATATGGACGTCGACGCGACGCGATTTCCTCGGCGCGTCTCTGAGACACGTCCCACACAGCCCTGCTATTTCATCCCCGGTCGCTTCATTTGGCTCCCGCCTTGTCGACGTCGAGAGCGCTGTAGACTCGTGTCCAGTAGTTACATGTGAATGTAACGACTGGATTTACTCAATCAGAAAGTGGTGAGTAACGTAAAAGCTCCCCATATTTCCTAATAAGTATTCACTCTTTAAGGAAGGACCCTAAGCTGGGGCCGTGAGAGTGAGAAAGTAAGACAAAACGAGTACGAGAGTCACACGCGATTTGCGCCGGTCATAGGCGCGTCGACGCGCGCGACGCGCCTCTTTTCCTACGACAACGTTCCACGACGTCGTATTTATGTCGTTAACTTATGCAAACACCGCTGAAGCGCCCATTAGGGGAGCGTAATTTAAACATATCATTTATTGATTCTACTCCAGGTGAAAAAAGAATATACAAAAAAAACCTAAGCTCGAGAGCATAGTCGACCTAAGCACGGTAGCTGCGTCTCCGAATAGCTCGAGCGCATTGTCACAATCCGAGACTCCTTCGAGAGCAAGTGCGATACATTTCAGTCTACCTGAGATATCAGCTTCTCCGCATCCGAGCGTCCGTACGCACAATGAACGAGTTCCGCAGCCTCCGACCCAACTCGGGAAGATACCGGCAACCTAAGAAAGCCGGCGAGAATCTGCCACCACTAAGCTTATTAATCAGGCACACTGTGACCTATAGGTCACAATGAGGTGACTGGCCTCCCTCTGATTGAGTACTACCAGTCGCTTCATTTATCCAACCTCCCAACCTCAAAAGATAAATTGCGACTGGCTACGAGTCTAAGAGCGCTGTGATATTATCCAAATGTCTTTGGGGAATTGCAATCTATTTCCGGGTGTGTGCAAAGCCTATTCCTGGATATATCCGAGCCTCCGGTCACTCCGGACCCGACCCCGGCCGAAGACCATTGCTCAAATTGCCGAAGCTTCGCGGAGCTCGAAGGCCGACAGAACCACATCGTCTATAATCCACCATAACAATCTCAACAAACCTATTCTCTTCTAAATCCGCATCGAAGTCGACCCAAATACTAAATAATCTAGCTACAGACGCGTGGAACGGAAGTAAATAATGACAGGGACGATCCTCTACTATTTGATATGTTCCAGTTTGCAGCGCAATATCACTGATGGCGAGTCAAGTCAAGTCGACGTCTCGCCTGGCAACTAACTCAGAATGATGCTTGTCGACAAATACAATCGGATGAAACGCTTGGCTGTCAAAAATGTGAGCTTGGAAACCTGAGGGTTGAGTCAGTTGGGTGATTTGGGCCACGCCACACAAAATCGCTTCCGCCCCCTCTCAAATGCACAAATACGTTAGAACTTCTGTCTGTTCAAGTTCTGTCCATCCAACTAGCCCGCTACACTGTCTCATATCGCCTTCTGGAGTTCCTCAGTATGTGTTCTCGCCGCTTCTCCCAGCACACGCACATAAATCTCACCAAAGCAAGCAAGAATGGCTTGCTTGCTGGGACCTTACACACCCGATCGCATTTCTCATGCCGATTCTATGATATGAATGGCCTCAGAATATGCTTGACTCTCCGCGAGCAAAGTTGAGCTCATTAGCTGTAGTCGTAATTGCATAGCAAATGACATGCACTGAAATAACACCATCGCTTTAGTCTCGTAACAAGTTCAGCTACCATCACTTGCCATTCAGCCTACAAGTTCTAGTCAAAAGAAGAGCCGGTCAAGTCCAATGTTATGTATATTCTGTCATGAAGGACATCATCAAACATCGAACACAACATCACAACATGCTACAATGTAACGACGTTGCCATCAGATAACAAACATGCAAGAAAAAGGGGGTGTAACAAAAATCGTTTGAACGGATGAGATACACGCCCCAAAGAAAGGCGAACGCAACTCAAATTGCTTGTAATAATGCAGGAGAAACGTGGAGGCTGGCTGAAGGTGAAAAAAAAATGTGGGTTCAGGTTGTGGTACATACACTGGCAGGTGAATTAGAAAATGTGTAGAATGTGTTTATGCTTCGTAGTTGCAGTCGGACGTAAATGAGATACTATTGCGGGGTCGTTGCCTAAGAAAAGCAGATGAGGTTGTGCGAGAACAAGAACATGATAGAATTGGGAAGAAAATAAGAGTATGACGGAGGGCGGCGGAGCTGGCGGAGGCTTGGCATCGAGGAGCCCCACGAGACATTTCGAAGGAGCTATAATGCACGTCCTGGCTCCCATATTTACACCGCTTGCGAGTTCCCGGGGTTTGGACGATGTGGACCGTGTGATACCCAACCCGGTGGAAAGGCACGCATGTGCATACGTTGCCAGCCTCGCCAAGCTCCCGCGAAGGCTTCGCAAATGCGAAGAGTGGCATCAGGCTGCTCTAAAGAGCAACAGGGTAACACTATCTCAGCAAGGTCAGACCCCTTGGGGTGTAGGCTGTTGTTGGGGTATCCCATTCAGTCCCGCCATCAGGTGCGCCGAGCTTTCCTGCAAAAATAAAAGTATCGGCGTCTTTAGTATAAAGAACAGCAGCAGGTTATCAATAAGAACGTACGGTACGCGGTTTCTTTGTCGGTCTCGGCATACCCGCCCCAGGCTTCATCGAAATCCCCGTCCCAGGTGTCCCCGGCATCCCCAGTCCATTCGCAGCACGCCGACCGCCAGCAACTTCGTCCTCCAGCTCGCGCTTCTTCCCACGCTTCGCCTGTGCGTCTGCGCTCCCCGGGCGCGCAATGGTAGGCGTACCTGTGCCCGAGCCCATACGCGCTGGGGGCCCCGGTCCGGGTCCTTGCGGCCGCGGCGTCCCTGCGCCCATCGACGCGGGTGTCTGAGGCCGCCGGATGCCGGCTTGCGGCGTCGGCGCGGATGAAGAGGGTGGTAAGGACGCTGAGGCATTTGCCGCGACCTGCGTCGCACCAACGCCAGCGGGGAGGGGAAGGCCAGCCTGCACCGCTTGCGCCTGCGCCTTTGCCATTTTCTTGAGCTCTTTCTGTTAAGTTTGGAAAGGAGCGCATGTTTCGTTGATTGTATGGTGATGTGGGGAAGTATTAGGCAGATCACATCACTAGGGTTAGAAATAGTTCCTAGCGCTATTAGATTGATGCAGGGAACGCACTCTTCTTTTCCGATCTTCTCGTGCTTGGGCAGACTCTGCGACAAGCACATTGATGTTCCACTACATGGTTGCAGGACAAGTTTGTCAAGAGTAGAAAGAAAAAATGAGAAAACACGTAATGAGACAAGAGATAATAACGCGCACCCCTTTGAGTCCCTCTGGACTAACAGTGAACGCCTCTCTCCGAGTCCGTTGATCGAACTCCGTTATCTTTTGCTTCTGTTTTGGAGGGACCATAATCATCGTATACAAGTAGTCGTCCTTCTTCGTAGAATGTTTGCCTGATGAATCCACAATAAATTGCAAGGAGCCTCCATCAAGAACGCAAATCATAACGTAGTCAATAAGGGAACGCACCAGGAATGCCCCTTATCATATGTCTGTAGCTGTTCTTCAGCTTCCTGTCGCCCTTCCCGCCCTCGTCATCTCCATCCTCGCCGTCGCCACCGTCGCCTGCCGCCGGCGTCGTCGGCGCCAGCGGCGTCCCAACTGACACCTCCCGTCCCTTCCCCTTGTCCAGTACGCCTGGCGTGGGCACCTGGTACGACGTGCCCCCTGGCGTTGGAGCTGACTGCGCGCCTTGCTGCGATGATGGGTCGCCGTGGCCCAGAGGTTGGACATAAGGCCTGACATATTTGTCGTAAGAAGGGAGAAGTTGAAATCGTGTTATGAGGTCCTGCGTGCTGTCGAACAGCGGCTTTCGTCGTGTGGGACCTGTAGATCGTTATGAGTCATATTAAGACAAGAATTTCAGTACCTTGACGGGGAGAGAATGAGAGGGATGAATACAGACCAGGCGGCGGGAGAAAGACAGCGGGCAAATCGGGCTGTGACGAGGGCCCTGCAAGCGCGTTGGTGCGCTGTTCGCCGGAGGTGGAGGATTGCATTTGCACATCCTGCATGTCCACGTCCATGGCGAGGACGATGGCGACGACAGCGTTGAGGATACGCTGAACGTCGAGCTGGATGGTGACCAAGGAGTATGAAGAACGTACTCGATCGAGTATTGTGCTCTTCAAGCGAAGCGCGGGAATCTTGGTTCTTTCGGCGTCTGCCGGGGCACCGACCACCGCCGCGCCTTCAAGTTCTTGAAGTTACCCTCGAACTCCCATGTTCAGCCTTCGTTTCATAGCATCCGAGACTTCTCAAATACAACGGAACCGGCCAATATGCTTCAATCTACGAACATGAATACCTTATTTCTGGAAAGGTATGTTTAGATAGTATATAATTTCCTTTCGATTTTCCCCCGAGGGTTTGTTGGTCAATACATACTACATAGTATGCCATATGTTTTATCTTCATATGAGTTTTTGGTCAAATTCAATTATCCCTGTGCACGCTAAAGTCGTAGAACTGACTCACCAGACATGCTGGACTGTCTTCACCTTCGTCTGTCGGGTCTCATTCTTCTGTAAATGACATTTTATCTGCGTCATGCTGCTCGATATGTCTTTACAAAGCCCCGGAATCGTCAATTTATAGTAAGCCCCACCTTCATTTTATATTTGAATTTTTGAGTGACTGACGATGGCTCATCAGATCTTGTTTGACCGGACCGCCTTCTTTACAACAAAGCCGACAACCATGATTAACGTTCACTTTCGACGATTGGTTCTCTCCAGATTACTATCAATTGTACGAAGGGTCAGCAAACCCGCGTGGTCTCCACTCAAAATCTACGGAACCGGATACAATTCCTTTTTGCGTCAAGTTCTGCAATTCATTCTCGTGTATAGGCGGCTCACTGCGGTCTTCTCGACCATCGCAGCTTAGATAATCTCTAGAGGACAATCATCAGGTGATCATCTCCGTTGAGATGTATCGAAGACGCGACGGTCCGAAGTCACTCTTATGCTTGAGCTGTAATGACGAGCTTTATGAGTTATGACCTGTGATCTCGCGAGCCGGAGGGTATAAATGCTATGTTCATACCTGCCAGCTGGCCCTGCTGTGCGCCCAGATATCCACCGAGGAATGCCAACGATGGCGTCCACGAAGCTCGCGAGACTCATTACGCTCACTCTGCTATTCTGCGCTTCTGGTCTTCCTTCGCTGGCATCCGGACTAGTCTCACTCCCTCATATATCCTCACGCCCATCCAATGCATCACAGGTTCTAGACCCCCGTCTGGCCTCTTTCTCGTTTGAACTCTCGTATTTACCTACATTCGCCGGAAATATATCGCATCCGAATGTGCTCACGAAGGAGCTAATGCAAAGGCTGGTAGATCGGACTGGGGTAGGTCCGGACATTAGACCTGGGGGAGTCACCATGCAGGTTTTTTTCTTAGATTCAGATATCGTTGCGCTTACACATATACCTTTGATAGAGATAGCTCCACCTTCGATCCAAACGCGCCTGCTCTGGTGTTGGACGAGAGCGCGGTGTGTCGTCAAGTAAATTCAACTGCGAAAAAACGATCGCTCATTTTCGCTATAGACAGGAGGAATTTATCGCACAACATAGTTCGTCCTATTCGAAACCCTTTATCGCTTTTACTCTAACCCGTACGCACACAGTGGCCCTGCTTTCTATGAATCTCTTGCAGTATTTCCTAAGACCTCGCGTTTCGTTGTGGACGTAAATCTAGGCAATAACTCGGTTGAGATCGCCCAGAATCAAATCCAAGCCGCAATCAAATACCTAGGTTGGGAAAGGATCTATTCCCTTGAATGTGAGTCATGGATGCAATACTGGAACGTCGTGGTTAATACCCTGTTTATTAAAAGTGGGGAATGAGCCTGATCATTTTGCGGGAGGTTCTCGACCTGCAGGCTGGAGTTCACAGAACTATACGGATCAATTTTTGGTAACGATAGACATCAATCGTTGCTCAGTCCATGCCACTAAACTTCTTTTTTGCGCAGAACTGGACCACTACCCTGACGAAGAACCTTCATCTACCTCCTCATATCTTCCAGGCTGGATCTTTCGCGGATGACCCGACTCCGTCTGCATCCATGACCACTGTCGATGTCATTAACGAAGGCATCGACACGACTGGCGCGATCAAGCTTTTTGATCAACATACGTAGGACTCTATTTCTTGCTACTTTGTTAGGTCTGTATTCTGATGTTTGATGATGCAGCTATCAGTATTCTACTTGCGACCCCGTTCGTAATGCGAAAGCCACCCTACCGAACTTAATTAATCATCAAAATATCACGGTGCGTTGTTCTTTTGACATATCCTGCTCCACGTGAACTTACGTGTGGCACTTAAGGCGTACCTTGATCTGTGGAGACCTCAGATAGCAGCTGCAAAGAGTAGGGGCAAGGAGTTCGTCGTGGGTACGTCCTACCTAGAGTTCTTCGTATAAATTCTGGAAGGCACTAATTATTGTACAGGCGAGTACAGCTCTGTATCGTGCTCAGGCAAGCAGAACGTCACCGATACTTTCGGTCAGTCGCTTTGGCTAGCTGACAGTGAGTCGTCAAAGACTAGTTCTCGATTATTTAATCAGGATAATAGACTTCATTCATAACGATCTTATCTATAGCTGTACTGTATGGGGCGTTCTTGAATATATCCCGCATGTACCTGCACCAGGGTGCTACCCTGGTCTTCCAGAGCAGTGTGCAAGCTAACACGCAAGTCGTCTGCCGTCTACTCCAGTCTGTACTTGACGACCGATCCTCTCATTTCCGCTAGTCCTGGGTTTTCGTGGTATGACTTGTGGTACCCCGTCGACACGGATCGTTACGGCGCCGCGCGCGCATCCCCTTCCTTCGTCGCATACCTCCTCATCACCGAGGCCGTCGGATCATCGCAGAAGTCGCAGCTCAGCCTTATCGACATCCCGGACCAGCCGCAGCTCGCTGCATACGCCATCTGGGACCCCGCCGTGCGCAGTGGCGGCCTCGCGCGTCTCGCGCTCCTGAACCTCGGCGTGCGGAATGTCACGACCAGTGTGGAGGATGCCGCGGCTCTGGCTGCGACGGTGGATATCTCGCCGTATCTAAGGAGTGCGAAGGGCAGCAGCCGGGGCCGGGCAACGTTGAAAAGGATGACGAGTCCGGGGCTGGACACGAAGGACGTGAGCAAGGTGCTTTGGGCTGGTCAGTCATACGAGAACGGAACGGCTTCTGGGTGGGAGGACATCGAGGATGTCACGAATGGTACAGTCACCATTCAAGGTAGCGAGGGCGTCCTCGTCTTCTTCTAGCAATACTGTACATAGTAGAGGCTGTACGCATGTTCTCTTAAAACTAGCAACATCTCCATTTACTTCAATGGATGCTTCACTTTAAACCTTGTGCTTTCCGAATATCAGCAGATCAAAAGTGTGCACGCAATGATAAGATTCAGTGGTAATACAGATTTACTTTGTTTTCGAACTGCTGTACAACTACTGCTCGATCTACCCGCATGAAATATAAGAGAAGCTCGAGGGATTCTCAAGCACCGGCCTTCCAGTAAGCAATATCACCATCCACCACTGAGAAAGCTATTAGCTAACGACCTCAACGTCGGATTTATGGGAACTCACTTTCGTAAGGCTTGCCTTGCTGCCTCAGTTTACCCGCTGCCTTCACAGCAGATTCGCTTCCATGCTCGTGCAAGTCGTCGTATGCCATTATTTCTCCACAGACGAACTTGTTCTCGAAGTCAGAGCTAAGTGATAATCCGTTAGAATCCATCGCATCCATCCACCAAACGAGAAACTCACTGGATGACACCTGCGGCCTGCGGGGCCTTCGTCCCGCGTCGAATGGTCCACGCGCGCACCTCATCAGGTCCGCATGTGAAGTAACGTATCAGCTAAAAAGTACTTGTCAATATTGATCGCTCGGGGTTCGCAATGAAGAAGGTTTACATCAAGACTGGCATATCCAGCTGTAGTGATCTTGCCCAACACACTAGTCGTTCCTAGTTTCTTCAGCTCCTCATCTTTCTCCTCAGGAGAGAGTTGAGCTATCCGTTCTTCAAAGGCGACAGACATGGGTATCAGCAGGTCTCCTGGATTGTGCTCGTCAATCCAGCCCTTGATCTTCGCCAGCCTATACCGGTCATTATTCAAGTAATCGTTCATGCAACGCAGAAGCCAGTGATTCGTACCATTTGTTCTTTTTCCGTATGTAGTCCTTCTCACTGAGATTGACAAGATATGTGACAGGTTTAGCGGTAAGAAGCATGAGACCGTTGATTACATCGATCTGAAGTGGATCATCAGTTTACTTTGCTTTTCAATCGTGACGGCAAGAAGTTAGAAAGGATCAGAGTAAAGTTTATCTCAAAGGAATATTGGGGCGTTACTCCCTCCTCAACGAGCTGGGTTAAGATTCGAGCAACAAGCTCTTTATCATCACTTAAATGCGAGCGAAATTGCATGTCGATGATAATGAAATTTTCACGAACCTCTTTATTGTTCCATTCTCCTTTCCGCACGTCCTTGCTGTCCTCTTGGATGTGTTTCAAAACTTTCTCCGTGATAGCCTTCAAGAAATTAATGAGCACAATTGAAAACAGAAGAAAAAATTGATAAAGACGCACGATCTCTTCTTTCTTCGCCTTATCGGCCAGGCTGTTACTTCCCAAGGAACGTCCAGTCTTCTTCAGATCAGCAAGTTTCTTTTCAACCCACTCGATATCCTTCAACCTCAACTCGGTTTGAATGATCTCCATATCGCGTAGAGGATCGACATCTCCTTCAACATGTGTAACCTCCGCATCATCGAACGCACGGACAACTTGAAAGATGCCGTCGACAGCGCGAACATGGGAAAGGAAGGCATTTCCAAGACCAGCACCAGTAGAGGCTCCCTTCAGATCGAAAGTATTAGATAGATTCGCGAGAACCAAGAGCTAATGGTTACCGCAGTCAAACCAGCAATATCTATGCAGGTCAAGAAAGCTGGCACTTTAGACGCCGGCTTATACGTCTCGCATAGCCATTCGAAACGAGCATCGGGGACAGGAACTCGAGCTTCCTAAAGAACTATCGTCAGAATCGGATGAAGAACACATGGAAACTCTCTGTGGTACGAACCTCAGGGTCTGTTAGAGATAACTTTACAATTTAGCATTGTTACAAGTCGAAGAGACACAAGGACCTGCCGATCGTCGCATAAGGAAAGTTGGCGCTTTTTCCTAGGTCTGATTTCAGAAGTTATGGTGTAAAAGAAACAAATTATGATATTGAGTGAATAGCGTCTACGAGAGGAAAAGAGGAACCCACCGGTGTTCGACAAAAGATTGAAAAAGGACGACTTTCCGACATTCGGTAAACCTGTTCACATCAAATCAAAACTTGATTTAGTTCAGATATATAGTTACAGTTACATCGAACACGATGTACTGACCTACGATGCCGATCTTCAGGTTGTTCCCGGGGCGACCCAGGATAACCTTCGCCTCCTTTTCCTGAGCTTTCTTCGGGGG
The DNA here is from genome assembly GCA_910574455.1 of Trichaptum fuscoviolaceum. Lineage (NCBI taxonomy): Eukaryota > Fungi > Basidiomycota > Agaricomycetes > Hymenochaetales > Trichaptaceae > Trichaptum > Trichaptum fuscoviolaceum. The sequence goes on along the minus strand of CAJSYZ010000008.1, from coordinate 645,184 downwards.
CATTCTGCGTTTCGCTTCGACTCGAAGAGTGGTTGTGAAGGTCCTGATCGATTGACTCAAGCTTAAGGAGAAAGGAGTGGATAGCTGGGCTCGTGCAAGACGTTGAAGAAGAACACCTCCATAGCGGAAGTTGTTCATCAAGAATTTTTGAAGGATGATCAGCGTGAGAAGGTAAGGCCTTTTATGCAAAACAATGTATTTGTATATGTTTGACAGAGCTACCAGAAGTAGAATGATCTCAACATCAACTTATCTCTATAACATACAAAGCTTGATACTTTCCTTGAATTGTAATATCAAGAACTGCTGGATACGCCAGCTAAGCTAGAAATCCCTCGAATTGAGCCTACAGCGTAATCGAATATGTCGAGAAAATTGTGGAACATAAACTAAACCTTAATTAAACTGCTGTAATCTACTAAGATTTCACTATTAACGAGCTGCGTGCAGCATCAGTTTTAATTCCTTTCGACGTTAATTCGTTGAATTTCATAAGGGCATATTTATGAAAGTTTAACTGGAAAAGTGATGGAAGCTTGCATAATGACGCGTTGCCTTGCAATCGTCTGCTTTGCGTCCCAGTGAGGACACGTGCGGAAGTATCGCAGACCCTTTCAGTCCTCTTCCTCATCTTCCACACATCTCCTTCTTAGTTTGAACGCAAGGCGCGGCCTTGTAAACTAGCATTATGGGTAAGATTGATCTCTTCTGTTTTATCTTCCCGTCTGATCTAGTTATGTCACAGGTATCCCGAAGGCAAGTATTGTCGTCTTAAGGTACTACATAGTAGTATGTCACTTACTGCGACTCGCTTCGGAATCAGTTCTTTCGTTATATCTCGTATGTATCTCCGATTCTACAGCGAACTTAATCTCACCACTCTACAGAGAGAGATATCCTATGACTTCTCAGCTAATCGAGGAGAACAAGATTCCCGAGTTCGGTGCGTGAGGGCACTCGCGGGTAGTTCTATCAGTTTACCTCAACAAAACAGATAACTTATACCTTGACTTCAACGGAATCATACACAATTGTGAGCTCTTATTCAATCCCGGTGTGTTTCTATCTGACCACCTGAGAAGGCTCTCATCCCAATGATTCCGATGCACACTTCCGGATGTCGGAGCAACAAATCTTTACTTCGATTTTCTCCTACGTGGATATGCTCTTTGGGAAGGTTAAGCCGAAGAAGCTCTTCTTCATGGCTGTTGATGGTGTTGCGCCGCGTGCTAAGATGAACCAACAACGAAGCCGTCGTTTCCGGACAGCGAAAGAAGCAAAGGAAGTAAGAGAGAAGGCGGAGAAGAACGGGGAGAAGCTGCCTGAGGAAAAGGCGTTTGACAGCAATTGCATTACTCCAGGTGCGCCTCGTTAGTTCATAGAACTACGTGCTATATATTAACTCGATGAAAGGCACGTCATTTATGGGTCGCCTTTCTGAACAGCTTCAGTACTTCGTTAACAAGAAGATATCAGAGGATGCCGACTGGCGTGGCATTCAAGTTGTTTTGTCTGGACATGAAGTTCCTGGAGAAGGGGAGCACAAGATTATGGAATATATCCGTCTGGCGAAGGCTCAACCAGATTATAACCCGAATGTCCGACATTGTTTGTATGGCCTTGACGCAGACCTTATTATGCTTGGCCTGCTTAGCCACGACCCACATTTCTGCTTATTGCGAGAGGAGGTGAAGTTTGGACCTGCATCAAGACGGAAGAAAGATACGAAGTGCGTTGTGTCCGTTCATTCGACGATTATCATGCTAATCCACGTCCATGTATAGCCTCGAATCCATCAGCTTCTACCTCCTCCATCTCTCATTGATGCGTGAATACCTCAATCTGGAATTCCATGACATTCAACCTTCCCTGTCATTTGATTACAACCTGGAACGAGTCATCGACGATTTCATACTACTCGCAGTCTTTGTCGGGAATGACTTCTTACCCAACTTACCCGACTTGCACATTCATGAAAACGGTTTAGAACGCTTATTCGAGGTCTACAAGAAAGCTCTACCAGCTATGGGTGGCTACTTGAACGAAGCTGGTGTTATCAACACTCATAGGCTTCAGATGGTGTTGGACGAGATGCAAATTTGGGAGACGGAAGTATTTGAACGGGAATACGCAGATCTGAATTGGTTTAAAGGCAAGCAAGCTAAGCACGTGAAGGAGATGGAAAACGCAAGGAAGAGATCGAAACTTGGTAAGTGATCTGTTTAATAACAAAATATGATTTTTAAAACTGACACCTTTCAAGTTCTTACAATGCCACAACGCATCATCTTCGATGAAGTGAAGGCTTTCGTCCTTTCTCATAGAAAAATACACAAGGCATCCTCAATGATAAAGCCACCAGACAGCTTGACGATGCCCAATGCGTTCCCTGCACGAGAACGGAAGTTCATAGCAACATTGGCAGCTGATCTGCACCTGGACGTATCCTGGGACGAGTATGATGACGAAGACCAGAATCTTGTCATCTTCCGTATTCCAGGTATTCCGCATGATGGTAATGGCACTAATGGCAGGAATAGTGCATCTGGTGTTGACACCGAAGAATTAGAAGATGAAGCCGAGGTCGATGAAGGAGAAAATGGACAATGGGAGGATGTTCCAGAATCGGAGTCGTCAGATGATGATGCGGAATCCAACGCTGCAATCGACCGAGTCTTGAAGAAATATCAAACGGCCAAAGTTGTGGAAGAGGAAGAAGAGGACTTTGATACACGGCACGAGCGAGCTGTACAGGACAAGATGGATGAGTGGAAGAGGGCGTATTATCGGGTTTGTTATCTTTATATAAATACCGAAGGGGATATCATTGCTAAGCCTTCCTAAATCTAGGAGAAATTGGAGATATCATATGACGACCCGGGGCAAATGGGCCAGTTAACTTACCGGTACATCGAAGGTCTCCAATGGGTTATGCATTACTATTATAGCGGCGTTGCATCCTGGAGCTGGTTTTATGATTATCATTATGCACCACGTATATCAGGTATGTTCCAGTCTGAACCAATTCTTTTATATGATATTCTAAATGTTGCTCTAAGATTTGAAGAATGTCGATGAAATGGAGTTTCACTTCGAATTGGGAAAGCCGTTCCGGCCATTCGAACAGCTAATGGGTGTGTTACCCGAGGCAAGCAAAGATCTCATTCCGGAGGCGTACAGAGTACGTAGAATATCACTTCTATAATACATTTCACTTAGTATTCCTTCTCTCAGGAACTCATGACGGATCCCAGCTCGCCTATCTTGGATTTCTACCCGCAAGAATTCGAGTTAGACCTGAACGGCAAGAAGCAGGACTGGGAGGCCATTGTTAAGATTCCTTTCATAAATCAAGACAGGTTATTGAAAGCTATGGCATGTAAGTTAGGGTCACTTCTTTAGGCGTACATCTATGATCCTGAGAATCTGCCTTTTAGCGAAAGAGCATCGTTTAACTCCTGAAGAGAGGAAACGCAACTCAATCGGGAGCAGCACCTTATTTAAATACAATCCTGGAGAACCGACATTCTACCCGTCCTCCTTGCCTGGGTTCTTCCCCGATCTTCCCCGTTGTACCTGTATCATGGAGCCATTCAATCTTCCGACACTCGACGGCTTACACCTTGTACCTGGTCTTTGTGATGGTGTCTTCCTTGGCGCCGAAGCGCTCGCTGGTTTCCCTACCCTTCAGACTCTTCCTCATACCGCGCAGCTTGGTTACCACGGCGTGAATGTGCACGGGTCAGAAAGCAAGAACAAGTCAATGATCGTGCATATACAAAATACCTACGAAGGAAAGAAGTCCGAAGAGGTTGCGAGGAGCATGATTGGCAAGCGTTCGTTCGTTGGATGGCCGTTCGTTCGTGAAGCCATGGTTGTCGCAGTCTCCGATCATCTGTTCAAATACGAGAAGGTCGCATTTGGAAATGGCAAGGACAAGAAGATTCTTGGGAACCCTCACGCCCCGCAAGGAATTAACTTCTGGAAAGCTAAGGCCGAGAGGATTGAACACCAATATTCCAAACGTCTTGGAGTAATAACTGGCCCAGTCGAGTTGCTACTGCATGTCCGACCATTGAAAGGTACACTACTCATCTTTAGCACTTTTCTTATGACTGATGTTTGTGAACAGGACTGAAGCGCCTCGACGATGGTGCATTCATCAAAGATTATGAGGGCCAAGACAAGGAATTTGAGCAGGCAGTACAGATGGTCCTTCCTGAGGTTATATCTGAAGATCCACGGTTCATGGAGAAAGATGCACCTCCGCTTGCTGAGGAATTTCCTCGGGGAGCAAAGGTTTTCTTCCTTGGCGACCATGCGTATGGTGTTGCAGCCCAAGTCTCGGAAGCTGCTGAGAAAACTTTAGCGGTCATGCTTGCCGTAAGTTAGATATATGTGAGAATGATGCATACTATTCTGACGGTTTATCCCAGTTCTTTCCGAACGAAAAGGCTGAAATTGACAAGTTCAAGGCAGTAGTCTCCGATCGAACTCCTGACAGGTATTACCCCTCATTCAAAGTGGCCGAGATGCTTGGGATTTCTGGACATGCTTTATCGAAGATCACTGCGAGCTTCATGGTTTTAACCGGTGACGGACATAAGAATAACGTTGGCTTGAGCTTGAAGTTCGAGGCTAAGAGCTTGAAAGTGATCGGTTATTCTCGCAAAAACGGCAGGTATTGGGAATTCAGCGATAAGGCCGTGCAACTTATTCAGGAGTACAAGGTATGTGAGCCCTGGCTACAGTCTTTTCTAATCCTCTGACTATGTATATAGGAAGCCTACCCGGAGCTCTTTAGGAAGCTCGGCGGGAACGGTGACCGTAAGTGCATAGCATCCATCGTTCGAATCTAAACTAATACATACTTGTGAAGAAATGGCGAGGGCTTCAGATATATTCCCCGACGAGAACCCTGATGCGAAAGTACGAGAAATTAAAAACTGGTTGACAGCCAAGGGTGTTCGTGATCTCGAAGCGGTGTCTCTCTTCTGTGATCACTTAGATAAAGTAAGCGATTCTAATATCCTCGCCTCTTATGCAAACCAATGCCAGTTATCTTCTGCAGGAGACAGTATCACAGATAGTCCAGCTCGAAGATGAATGCACGAAGAGCAAGTCAGCAGGATCCATCAAGAAAGCCATTGTTAAGGGGATCCCACGACAGGCTATTCTCAAGCCCGAACATGCCATCTACCGTTTACAGAACCAAACGTTTTCTTTAGGAGATAGGGTAATTATGGTGAGAGATTCGGGGAGTGTGCCATTGACGGTGAAAGGTGTTGTGGTTGGCATTAACGCCGCATCCCTGGATGTTGTCTGGGATGTCCCATTCATGGCTGGTACTACTTTAGGAGACCGGTATGTCTGATTAAACCTACTCTTTCTTTACCGTTTTTTGTACTTAACGATGCAATCAAGGTGCCCGATGTACCGAGGTTCAAGCATAGACTTAAACTCGTGCTTAAATATCACTCGCCCTCAGTTTGTGGTGTCTACAGACCCTAATGCACATCCCGCTCCTCAGCAGCCGTTACGGCCTGGGCAACCTCAAATCGGTCCCCGTCCGCATGTCCAGCCGGCTCCTGGACAATTACCTGCAGCAGGCTTTCGTCCAGCCGCGAACAGGTCTGTAGAAAAATTATCTTGAATTCACTCAATCTGACTGTACTCACACAGGGGTGGACCTGCTATGCGTATTATGACAAACCCTAACCGAGGAAGGGGTGGATCAACTCGTGGTGGATCCCCACACCCTCAAGCCTGGACTAACGGCGTCAATGGGGCTGTACCATCTAATGGACAAACGGTAGCCCCAGCTCAGACGACTGCCAACGCAAATGCAAGTGGCGAAGGTGCTACTTCTCCAATTGTAAATGGAGTGCACAAACCCGGTTCGGAACATGTTCGTGGCGGTCGAGGCAGCCGAGGCGCGCCAAGGGGACTTATACCTTCGCAAGCGCCTTACTCTGCTTTCGGCCCACCTCGAGGAGGATTCATGGCACAGCGAGGTCGTGGAGGTTTCATACCTGGAGCTGATAGAGGTCGAGGGGGATTCCACCCAAGAGGGTTCCGGGGACGGGGACGCGGCGGACCACCTCAAGCTCATGTTGATCAGCATAATTCCTAGACATTGGATGATGTCCAGACTTTACATGCTATTAGCGTGTCACTATCTTATTATTCATTAGGTACAGTTATATCGTACTGTAGACATAGTTGTTTGTCGCTCTGCTGTCTCGTTTGCATGTTTTCTTTCGCATAAACCAACAATTCTAAGAATATCTAGTTATCTTATCTTATCACGAGTCACTGATAAAGTCAAATTTTACCGATGGCGGCGCAACACATTGAACACAATCACCTCCCTTCACATTTACTTCTCTCCGATGGCTGAGATTCACGACCATTTCGATACCATCCTTATTCTTGATTTTGGATCTCAGGTATCATAAAATATATCAACAACAACTTTATTCTCATCTGAAATCACAACACTAGTACAGTCATTTGATCACTCGACGATGTCGAGAACACAACGTCTACGCTGAACTCCTACCGTGCACCCAAAAGATCGCAGATCTGCACTGGAAACCCAAAGGTTGGGCTGTTGCAAAATTTCTCAATTCGTATGCTGAGGAGGTTCTTCGATGAAGGTGTTATCCTCTCGGGTTCTCCATACTCGGTTTACGATGAGGACGCTCCGCATGTGGACCCGGCCGTCTTTGAGTTAGGCGTACCCATCCTTGGCATTTGCTATGGTCTACAGGTTCGTATAAAGTATCATCTTCCAATAATGATCATACTGAATTCCGGAAGCGTAGGAGATGGCTTGGAATCTGAAGGGCAAAGTTGCGAAATGCGATCACCGAGAATATGGCTTCGCGCAGTTACAAGTCATCAAGTCGGGCTCAGGCTCCCTGGATGCCTTGCTTGAGTCTTTGGGAGACGAAATGCAGGTGATTGAACCAATTGAACTTTTAAGGAGAATTATATGAATCATGCATATACAGGTATGGATGTCTCATGGCGACCAGTTGTCCGAAATGCCAAAGGATTTTCACATCATCGGAAAGACGCGCACGGCGCCCTTCGCAGCGATTGCACACAATACACAACCATTCTATGGAATTCAGTTCCACCCCGAGGTTACTCATTCTCCGATGGGCAAGGCCTTGATCGGGCGATATGTCCTGAATATCTGTGGATGCAAGCCAAACTGGACCATGGTCAGGATATGAAGTACCCTTGTGTGTACCATACTGATGGAATTTACAGGAGGAGTTTATCGGAAAGGAGGTAAAGAGAATTCGGGAGATGGTTGGTCCTAAAGGACGGGTTATTGGTGCGGTCAGCGGAGGTGTCGACAGTACAGTAGCCGCAAAGCTCATGCAGGAAGCCATTGGCGACCGGTAGGTTCTTATCCTTGTGTGCCCTCATAAAGACTCACTGGCGTTGGCTAGATTCCATGCAATCATGGTTGACAACGGAGTTCTTCGTCTCAACGAGGGCCAGACCGTCTATCAGCGGTTAAACAAAGACCTCGGTGTTAACCTCACACTCGTCGATGCATCTGAGTTATTCCTCTCTCGTCTCGCAGATGTCGAAGACCCCGAACAGAAGCGCAAGATCATCGGGAACACGTTCATAAACGTATTTGAAGAGGAAGCGCACAAGCTTGATTCCGCTGTCAAAGAGGGCGAGGGCGACAAGATCGAGTGGTTGCTCCAGGGAACACTGTATCCTGATGTGATTGAGAGCATCAGCTTCAAGGGACCGAGCGCGACTATTAAAACACACCACAACGTGGGAGGTTTGTTGAAGGATATGAAACTTAAGCTCATCGAACCCCTTCGAGAGCTCTTCAAGGGTAATGTTCCCATCTGTACGGCTGTGATGGATCAATATTGACATTATCATCCATCTATTGTGCTGCAGATGAGGTCCGCGCCCTGGGTCGCCTCCTTTCCATACCCAATCATCTCGTTCAACGGCATCCCTTCCCTGGACCAGGTCTTGCCATACGCATCCTTGGCCCCGTCACAAGGGAGCAAGTGCAGATTCTCCAGAAAGCAGACTCTATCTACATAGAGGAAATCAGGAACGCTGGTTTGTATGACCAAATTAGCCAGGCGTTTGCGGTTCTGTTGCCCGTAAAGGCGGTAGGTGTTATGGGTGACAAGAGAACGTACGAGCAAGTGAGTGTCGCTTGGTTAATGGCTTGGTTAAGCGTTTCGGATTAAAATTTGTTTAAGGTTATCGCGTTACGAGCAGTCCAATCGGAGGACTTCATGACTGCTGACTGGTAAATGCTTTTATAGCAATTAAAGCTCTGCTAATGTCTCGCATAGGTTTGTTTTCCCTACTGAGGTTTTGCGAAAGATCTCTAGTCGTATTACGAATGAAGTCGAGGGCGTAAACCGTGTAACTTACGATATATCATCAAAACCTCCGGCGGTGAGTAATTTCACTAATGTCCCTCAATACAAGGACTAAACGGTTTTTAGACCGTAGAATGGTTGTGAGCTTATAGATTACAGACGGCTCCTTTACTACAGCTCGGAAGGCAGCGTCTATTTGTATATTTTACAGATTTTGCAGCGAATAACAGAGTACACTAAACATGACATCTGTCGATGTCGAGAATGCAGTATGAAAAGGGAAATCCAGTGTGAAATGCAGTTGCAAAACAATGTGACGTGATTGATGGGAATAATGCGAGGTAGAAAGGAAATGGATGATAAGTCTCTAGGTATCACTCTTTCCAATATTTAGAGTTCGTTTCATTGTGGGTTTCTTCGGAAACCTGCACTAGGTCCCGGAATTCTGCTTTTTATCTGAGGTTTAGGCAACCTCGATATGCCGCCAGACGGACCCGAAGTTGAAGATGAAGCTGCTGCAGTTGCAGTTTGTTTCACTGACACGGCCTTTTCCCCTGCCCCCGTAGGCTTCGCAGCGACTTTCTGAGTAGGGACAACCTTAGACGATGATACCAACGGGATGGGAACAGGAGGTCTTTGAGGTCCTTTACGAATTGATTGCGCGAGTGCCTCGGTCTTGGTAGGTTTCATCAAGGGAGCAGCTGCGCTCGAGTTCAAAGGGACTCGTCTTGCACCTCCGCGACCTGGAGGAAGTTTCGGCTTAACAGACGAAGCTCCAGCTGACGGGGCTCGCGAGACACTCAATCTGCGCTGCTTTATATTGATGTCAGATGTAGACGTTGATTGGGCCATAGGGGGGCGCGGAGGTAGACTAGCAGACTTATCGGTCGAATCCAAGTCGATTGAGGCGGAGGGTTTGTGTTTCTTCTTTATGGCGAGAGGTTGGATTCTCGTAAGCTTTGTTTCGGCAGAAACGGAGATGGTCGCTGTTTCGTCTTGAACGGTATTTGTTGGGCAAGGATTCGATGCTTCGGATGACTGCTCCGGATGGGTCATATATCGGAGAACCGCTTCCTTCTTTGTAGGCGCCATGACGATGGAACGCGAAATCGGTGAAGACTTAGGTGTCTCCAAGATTGGAGAGGGAGAGCGCGGCGGTGTAGCACGCTTGCCTAGGACCGTCGGGCTCGGTGTGCGCTGTGGTACAGAAGCTTTCAGACCTTCTGGTGCGTTTGCAATAGTTTTGTCCTCTGGCGCAATCAAATGTCAATAGTGGTACAAAGAGATTAGGACATCAACTGACGTGAGTTACTGCAGACGGAGGTGTCAGGCGTGATCTCCGATGCATTCTGGTCCAGTTCTGCGCAATCACCATTCACGACATGTCCACCAAACCTTGAAATATATTTCACCTCGCGGCTTTGATCGAGAAATGAACTGTCGTCCATGCCAGATAGGAAGGACACCTCATCATTAATGAGGTCAACCGAAGTGTTTTGTGCCCGTAACTTCCATGAGCTATGCAGATCGAAGGAAGAACGACGAATCGATAACCCCGGTGCGGATTTTTGTTGCGGCACATCTGACTGAGAGTGAGCAGGCTCCTCCTTGTCCGGTAGGAAGAAACATATTGGACCATCTGATACTGCAGGCAAGTGTTCGTCTGAGCGAGAGGGTGTTAAGGAGTTTGAAGATGCGTCGGGAAGCGGAGACGTTTCTGGGAGAGAAGCGGGTTGAAATGGAGATGATACCAGCGGGTGTGATTCTGGCTGTGTGTGGGAGCTAGACGGCGTGATCGTATGACCAGTCAAGCAATCGGCAGGGGTCATAGAGATATCTGGTTCTTCGAGTTCGTCAGGGGAAGCTTCATCATTAGGAAGGCTGAGCTTCAGCTCGGAACGCTCTGATGTTTTGCCAGAATCTTGAGAATAAGATTGGGGATCCGAAATGAAAGATATAACTGTTCCCTGGAGGCCTTCTAACGTCGATCCTGTCACAGAGGCAGTATTGCCATACCCCGCTCCTCCAATTTCACAGAGAGGTTTCCTCGTTGTGCCCAAGTCCGTTTCCACCCCGTCTTCAACTTCGATCAAGCACGATTCCTTCGCACGTGCGAACTCCTTTGGCAGAGGTGGAATAGGAGGTACGCTGGAGTCTTCTTTCGACCTAGAGTACGTCCTCTTGAAGAAAACTGTTTCCGATACGCCCTCTTCCTTACCTTGTGCGCGTGTGTTTCTCGGCGTTGCATTCTCCTTGCTCAGGCCAGAAGATGTATTCCGTGTCGGTGTGCTGAGAGGATCAAAGAGCTTGAGTACGCTTTGTCGTGGTCGCGAGGTCATATCGGTGGATGATTGCGGTCGAGAGAAAGGAGGAAGGAAGAGTTTAGACGAACTTGAAGTGTGGCACAGCGGCGTGACCGAGTGAAGTGACAAACGCGTGTTGAAATCAGTCACGTGCTAGTGTAAGTTACACATCTACTGACACGTGATAGATTTCCCGTTTTGGGAGTATCAAGGTTCTTTAAATAAACGAATATTCTTGCGTCATACCTCGTAAAAATAGCACATGAAGAGTGGCGCCGGCTGCCTCATTGTCAGTGCCCTAAATCTGTCTCGACTGCGATGCATCCATTTCTACTCAGGCTGTGGCTACCTCCTAGCAAATTCTAAACCATCTTCGTCACCGTCATCCACGACGACCAGCACCCTTTCTCGCGCTGTCCTCAGCGAGCTTGGTCCTTTCGAAGCGAGAATGAAATTGCACCTCAGTCCTGTCGTCGTGCTCGGCACCTTCTTCGCAGCGCTGGTACGCGCGCAGACATCTACAATAACGGATGCGTACGGCACTTTCCCTTCTGTTTTGATACCTGCAGGCTCTAACGGGCGTTTGTTTTGACTTATCCACTTTTAGGGCGGGGAATACAATCATCGAAGTCATCACTATTGATCCAGTGCAGGAAATCCCAGTGACTTCCACTATGTACGCCCACGCTTAATCCTTATGGAGGAAGTACACTACTTGACAGTCTTCCCTGAGTTTAGAGAGACAATTCCTGCAGCTGCAACACAGACCACATCGACCACCACACCAGTTGATCAACAACAGGGTCCCGTCGCGCAACCTGCTGCAACAGAGGCCGGTCAGACCACTTTCCGTTACACAACTACAGATGCTGCGGGCGACACCATCGTTGTCACAGATACCTTTACGCCATCCTTCGCGCCTACAGCTGGAACCACACCCCTTCCGACCTTCGTAGGCACAATATTGAGCTATAGTCAGTGGCTCAGCGCGGTGGGAACGAACACGGTACCCGTAGCAAACGCTGCCGTCGAACGATGGAGGTTTCCGCGATCACTTCTGAGTGTGGGCTCAGCTATGGCTGCTGGCGCTGCGGGAGGAGTCTGGCTTGTTCTTGGATGAAGGCCGAAAAATTGCACTGGACTAACGTTTGAGATGGACTTATTTTTCCCTATTTAACGAACTAGATCATGTATCACGACTTTACACGTTTTCTCTTTGCTTTACATCTTTGCTTTCTTTGTCTCCTGCATGCTATGCGAATGTATCCGCTCTATACTAATTTTACAGTAGTAGCAGCAAGTGTATTAGCGTTTGCTAATCTCGCCTGACTGAACGACGAGTAATGGACAGGCCTTTGCAATGCCTCGCACACGCTATTTCTTGACATCCGAATTCCACATAAATCAAATGCGCAGTCTTCACTCGAAACAATGAAGAAATGCACCACAACATCAAATGCATACGAAGTCAGGCAACCAACGAACCAATCGCCGTCTATGATTATATAGTAATGCACGAGGGTTAATCGATACAGCAAGACGAAGACTCAATATTACGCCATCGACCAGAATCTATTGCTGCCGTTTCTCAACAGCCAACTTAGCTTCCGACAGAGGCTTGTTCCACTTTGCGGGAGGAGCATCCCAAATCCCGAGCTCCTTCTTCAGCTCGTCAACGTCCTGCTCCCATCTTTTCTCCCAGTACACCGTAATCATACTCCGTGAGCTGCTTCCGCACTTCAAAGCCCATGGGACATACTCTCGGAATAGTCGTGCACGTTGACTGTGTGTGAGTCGCAGGTGTCCAAAGGCTGCGCCAAATCCAGCCATGGGAAGTCCTAAATTTGCGAACTCGAAGAATTTGAGCGCGAGTTCATATGTGACGGAGACTGGCATGTTGGTGATGCAATGGTAAAAGTCGTGGCATTCCCGATACCGCTGCATGACGTACGCAAGCTCCGGATCGTCAATATAGTGAACCTATACGATAAGAAAGACTTGTGAATCAAATACTTGAACGGTAGAAAAGTGGAAAATGACATACAGGCTCTCGCGTATCAGGCGTCACCCCGCACCGCTCTAGCCAGGTCACATATGTCCTGCCAAAGGTATTCACCGGAAGCTTGCTGAGTGCGTTCATATCGACGGTGATAGAGTTTATTCGTGGTCTATCTTTCAAAATTTGGCGGCCCTCTGGACTTTCGAGCATTCTGTCGAGTAGACGAGGAAGCGCTGGCCCAGCTGTCGTCTCACCCAACGCTGCCACCATATCTTTAACGCAGCTATGTCAATATATTCTAAGATTCTTCAAGCTACTTATCTCAATACTCGCCTCCGCGTCGAGGGTCAGCGAGTGACATGAGAGCGGATCCAGCAGCGAGAAACGCATTCTCCATCCAGTTAAGGGGAATATGTCCCTCATAAGCAGGTTTGGAGCTTACTGACCGCCTGCATGGTCGCTGTGAAATGCTCCCAAGAACTCGGGCTGCCGAAGACTCTGATATGAGGGATCTCCGAAGAATTTGCGCTGAACGGTGCTGGAGGCAGGAGGAGAAAGACATTTTGGGACTGAAAATGTGACCGACTCGGACGCGTTACTCGACGCGCTTCTTCGTCACACCTGAGCCTCCGGTGGTTCTCGCTCACGTTTTCTTTTGTCTCCTCCTGTCTCAACCACCTCCTTCATCTAAATCGTCATGCACGAGGTGATGTGGTCTATCCACCAGCACAGCTACAACTCCTTAGACTTGCCTAAAACATCTCAGAAAACCACACCAAATTCCCGAGTATACTGCAAATGGGCAAGATAGATTGCAACTTGAATTGTGATTGGGTTGTGCGATACATGTCCTTTGTCTCAACCTTCCCTTTGCGACCAACTACATGGATTACCAAGGGCGCTGAATGCACGGATTAACCACAGGGAGCGCCTACGATGTGTATTATTCTACCAAACTCAGGCCCGCTGCATGTACATGTACAGGAAGAGAGTGTGTGGTTCGTGGCCTAGCATACTATATAACTTTGTGAGTTGCAATGCAATATCTCATCCACACTGAACCTACTACTCACTGAACAACCACCATCATCTCATCCTTCGCTGTTATCATCACTGCTTCATAAATATGAACACCCAATATTACAACCAGCATCCAGCTTCACTCAAGGAGAACGAGCAGAATGTTACCCGCCCCTACGATCGACTCGGAAGAGTTGTAGTCTGGCGTGAAGTAGGTCAACTTCTATAGGTATCTTTATAGTCGACCATGCTAACCTTTGGCTAACACAGGAAATCATAGCCCATAGAGAACCTCACCAAGAACTTCACGATTCCGATGCTCGTGCTGAATACCTTCCCGAAACTGCAACTTTTGGAGAAGAAGGGGACATCCGTAAGTCACCAGTAGTATCCACCCTTTCCGAAGTTAACACAGCATTGGAACACAACGCTAAATTTGTCACCAATACAGGGAGTGTTGGAGACGAAGAGGACTCGCAAGACTGGTCGACTGTGGCGTCGACCACTCAAGAACACGAACCCAGCATTGGTTCAGCGACGTATTTCAATGCTGTGGGATACCGAAGAGAAGAGGAAAACCAAGGGACAACCGTCGTAATCGAAGTCGACGACTCCGGGCTCGTTGACCAGATGACAATGGCCGGCCTCGCTGCTCAGAGGTCGAGACTTCGTCTTCATGAGCTGATGAACCAAGCACGGGATAAGACGCTCCCAGAAGTCCCTTCGGCGGAAGCAAATGCCAGCCTCATTCAAGAGATCAACTTTCCCGAGAGCCAACTTTCCGTACGTTGGCTGCGCCCATCTTCGAAAGAAAGAAAAGAAGAGAAAGAAAATCTAACCTCTCATGTTTGCAGATCGAGATTAACATCAACACCTCGCCTCTGTTCAAGAACAGCGAGGAAATATTCAATTCGATGGGAGAGGACGATGAGAATGTTCAAGTTGAGCCGGGGGGTCTGGAGAACACTGCTGTCTTCTCTGTAAGTTGTCCCTACATTGAAAGGAATAGTCCGCTTACATTTCACAAGGGTGGTCCTATTCGTTCGCCGGCCACTTCCTCGTCGCACTCTCATTTGCGCAACCGATCACGGAACGAGACTGGAGGTAGACAACAACGTCTAGAAGGCCTGTCATCGTCTGAGAGGGGTAAGCCTTGAGCCTCCGTCAGTCACGGACTCGTATTAACCTTTCCCCGGTAGCATCTAGGAAGAAGGAGAAGAGGAAAGCCCGCAACCCTCTCAACCTCGAGGTCAACACCGACTTCGCGAACCGGAGGGACCGTCATAATCGCCCTGGACCAGGACCCAGCATGGACTACTTCTGAAAGCATACCCGTGTCCTTACTATACCTCATAGAATACCCCAACTAGAAAGTTTCCCATTATTTCATCGCATCGAATTGAATACTTCCGTGCTGTTCTAGAACATGAGAGAGGGCTGATGTTGTTCTGGATCTATAAGCATGAGAGATATTAGTGATTCACTGAGTAATCAATCGAGTATATCAAATAAGTTAATGAAGTAGCAAGCAACAGAGAGTGCCAACTGGATCACTGGTGGATGAGAAAGATTATATCTTTCATGAAGAACGAGTTTCAGTAAAGCAGTTGAAGGAGAGAGAAAGAAGAAAAGAGAGAGAAGAGGGGAGGAAGAGAGAGAGAGGTGAATGAAAGAGAGAATGGCAGGCGACTTGTTCAAGGCAGCAGGAGAAAGAGGGGTTTATATATGTCTGAAGGGTGCTCTTGTGTGGTTGAGGAAGCAGCTTGATGCGGTTCAAGACTGGTCATGATGCGTCAGACAAAAGGCTCTTCGGGTGGACTACTTCGAAAATGCACCGCAAGACAATGCTTCACTCTCCGTGTCAGATGCAAACATTGTCTTCTATTGTTGATAAGCGATGCAAGGCCAACCACATTATATCCTAGGGCACTTAATTTGTGGTACAAGGTGTAAATAATTAAAGAATGTACATTACAAATCTGATTCTGCTCCGTGCTTTTGTTTGATCCGTCGTCCAGTGTCCTTTTGTTTACCCGGACTGCAATCCGTGTCCACATGTGAGTTTCTATAGGGCGAGCTATAGGTCGAGCAAACGCTTTCCCCATTGCCAAACAGCATAGCTAGTTGCTGTCATGGGTACAACCTTGAGGTAACCAATCCCCAGGCCGACATAGAAACCTCTCCAGCCTGTCGTCGACCATATTCGATGCACGACTTCACCGATTGAAAGCCAAGCTCGAGGGTCGGGGTTCGTCAGGCCGCCAACTTGCATACGTCGTCGAATGACCTCAAACGGATATGATACTGTCTGCGATAAAGAGCCAGCCGCGGCACCGATGACCAAGTCTGCCAACGGTGTTGGCTTAGGTTTAGGGTTAGCAGGAGTGGGATGAGGTAGGAATCGCGAGCGGAGGTAGCCCCACGTCAGGAAGGATGTCCCCGCATAAGGGACCATTCCAAGCAATGAAACGGTGAAGCCCCGGTAGAATGATAGGATAGGGAAGTGATAGAACAGATGTGCCCGTAGAGCCTTGGCCGTGGAACTCGGATGGACTGCTGAGGTGTGGGCCGATGCTGTGGCAGACATCGACATTGAAGCGGGCTTAGCATTTGAGGATGTCACGCCTGCGGATGCAGCCGCGGTAATGGAAGATAATGGTGGTGGTCTGTACGCGGAACTTTCATGATAGATATCTGAGATGGCCTTACGCAACGCTCCATGCGTATTCGTATTTTTCCTCTCATAACTCCTTGTTATAAACGCAAGGCGCACACGGATGAGTTCTAAAGGATAAGTAACCCAAACGGATATTGTTCCTGTAAGTCCAATCCTTCGTCAGCATAGGCCAAAGCGGATGAAGACATTCCTGTTGTCCAAACCTGATATAGCGCCAGCACAAAAGCGTTTGAAGTTTGTTTCATTCTGCCTCGTTGGCATTAGGTGCTACAAAGAAGTTTGTTAGTGCGTGAAGGTGAATAAGCAGAGTGTCAGATAGAACGCACGTTGTGAACCTGGTCATAAGCTATGTACTTGATGGCAGCGTAAGGGAAAATGCGCAGCAAAGTCGCTGAGTGCCCCTGGAAGAGTCCATGGATGCCCGTTTGGCTGTATATTTCAGCACCGGCAAGGTAAGCACCCCTCCATGTCCCTGCACACGATCAATGTCATTAACCCGTTAATCTGTAGGTATGAAGTGCAACACACCGGCATACTTCTGAAAGTCAGGATTCGATGTCTGAAAGAGTATCTTGACTCTGTCTAACGGAGCTACCACCGTTTTTGCCTGCACAAACTCATCAACAAAATTTCCATTGGTACGTCAAACAACCGGCGTACGACACATCCTGCCACTCCTCCCGCGATGCCAGAGCGTAAGATATAGTCAGGACTTTTTGTGTCTCGCTTCTTAGAGACATTCGGAGGCATTCGAGGATTCAGCAGGAACACATATAGTCCTCTAGAAGCAGTGTAGATGGAGGTGAGTGTGGGGGTAGGAGGAGGTCCGGCAAGCGGTCTTACGGGACTTAGCCGCTGGTGACCTCACTGATCAGGCAGATTCAACTCGAAGTCCTTTCTCACGACTATATTTCAGTCAAGGGAAACAGCCCTACACATGGCGAGCTGCAACCTTGTCATTTCACTATACCGGACTTCAGCTAGGCTGCACCCATCCCAATTACAAGACGAAGAATCTTGATAAACATACCCAAGCATGCCACCTAAAAAGCAGGAAAACAAAGCGAGCTCGTCGAAGGTGAAGGAGGACAAGGTGTGCATCCACTTTCGTTAGAGTTCTTAGGCATTCTATTAAAGTATTTTCATGATAGACTTTCGGTATGAAGAACGTAGGAGATCTATGCGCTTTTATCTTATTATTTCACTCTGAGAGTGAAATGTTCGGTCTAGAAAAATAGGTCCTCCAAGGTGCAGAAGCAGGTACAGATGATTCAGGCGCAATCTGCACAGGCAGGAAAGTCTCGCGCAACGCTGGAGAAAGAGCGCGAGAAGGCTCTTCAGGAGAAACAGAAGGCTGAAGCAGCAAAACGAGCGAAGGAAGAGGCCGCACTGCTTAAGCCTGTGCAAGTGCAGAAAGTGCCTTTCGGTGTTGACCCGAAGACCGTCCTCTGTGCATTTTACAAAGCTGGTACTTGCGAGAAGGGGAATAAATGCAAGTTTAGTCATGATATGAATATCGGGCGGAAAGTAGAAAAGAAGAATCTATATGCTGACACGAGGGAAGAGAAATTGGCGGGTGCGTACACTGTCACAGCTCTGAGGGCTTTGATAACTGATTAAATCATGCAGATACCATGGAGAATTGGGACGAAGAGAAACTTCGGAACGTTGTGCTTTCAAAACAAGGCAACCCACGAACCACAACAGACGTATGTTGGTCATTCATCCAAGTGGAGATCATTAAATAATCTTAATTTCTCATATAAGATTGTCTGCAAATATTTCATCGAAGCTATTGAAACACAGAAGTCAGTCCTCCCAGTGCCTTTGCGCTCATATTTGTTCATCATTTCCATAGGTTCGGCTGGTTCTGGGAGTGTCCAAATGGCGGAGAAAATTGTCAGTACAGACACGCCTTACCACCCGGTTTCGTCCTTAAGTCCCAGAAGAAAGCAGCAGAGGATGCAGCGAAGGCAAACGTTATTAGCCTTGAGGAATTCTTAGAAGTCGAAGTAAGTCCCTCGTATACTATGGGGTGAATTGGGGTATTATTGTCTAATATTAATCTCTCCAGCGGCACAAACTTGGTTCGAACCTGACACCCGTTACGCCTGAGTCCTTCGCAAAATGGAAGAAGACACGACTCGACAAAAAGCAAGCTGAAGCTGAAGCTATGAAGAAAGCGAAGGACGTGCAAGCTGCAGCTGGAAAGAACTCTGGCATGAGTGGGAGAGACTTGGTATGCATCTTGTCGTTCTACCGTTCTATGTTACTTACCTTGATGTGTAGTTCTCTTACAACCCCGAGTGGTTTGCAGACGAGGATGAAGACGAGGGAGAAGAATGGAACATCGAGAAATATCGCCGAGAAACTGAGGCAGAGCATGACGCACAAGAAGCTGCTCGCCTTGCTTCACTTAACATTAACGACGATGGTTATCGGGAAGAGACCAAGCAGTCTACAGACGAAGGCTCATGAATGTATGCCGACAAGCCTTCGTATGACTTTGGATATTCTGGATAAAATCCTTTGTATGTATGTAGTTCGCTATCGTGTTACTTCGCCATCAATGGCACAGGAGACACTGCAAGTTTCGCTCGAGAATATGTATAAATAATACAATGCATGAAACAATTAAGGGTAACAAGTAAATGCGATACAGTATATCTCTAATCATCGTCATCACTCCCATAGTCCAATGCAAGCGGTTTCGGGGGTGGAGGCGCTGCTTGTTTTACTATTTGTGTTGACTCGTGCCGTTTCCGAATCTCAGCGAAGTATTTGAGGCCCTCGATCGTGTCCGTAGTCAGAAGGCCTTTCGGTTCTGCAGTAGGCGCCTCTATTCGACGCCTCTTTGCGGAGGGTGCATCCTCGTCTTCACTATCCTGTTCCTCCGCTAGCGCCTCGAGTTCCTTTCTTTGCTGTTCCTCCTCGTCATCCTCCTCTTTCTCCAGCTCGACACCATCTTCCAAGGCCCTGACCGCACGCATCGCATCCACTATCCTCGGGTCCATTCTCTCCTGAATCGCCTTCCGGCCCATCTCCTCTAACCGCTCGTGTTCCTGGACTTTGCTGGTCGGATTTGGGTCCTCCGTAGCCCAACGTACGTTCAAAATCTCGTCATTATCGAGGCTCTGGCACGCCATTGCCTCCTTCGCGAACTGAGCGCTCAGCTCGCTCACGTATGTCACGAATGCGACACTGCGGTACTGAAGCACACGAATCTTCTCGATCTCGCCCCACTCTTTGAAATGTCTGATCACAATTTCCTCCGTGTCCGGACCAGGACCTGTTTCTTTAATTCGTCCAACATATAACGTTCGGTTTTGTCGGGAGAACGAGCCAACACCACCCATGTCGTCTCGGTAGTCAACGAACTTGTTTCTTGCAAAGCAGTCTTTGGATGCATCAGGCAACGTCCATGAAGCGTCCGGCAACATGTGCAGATACTCGCATTCCCAGCCGTAGGGACAGCAGCCTCGCGCAAAGAAAAGGCAGCAATAGCGAACACCCGCGCTATTTGCCCGCGTTAGTCCTGAGTCGCGCTTGATGCTGCAGCGCGTTTGAGATTTTACTTTACTGGAGGAGCAAGAATGCTATGTTAATGAGCTTAGACTCGATGGATGGCCAGAGCGTACTTTGAGTAACTGTCTTCTCTATCACCTCCTGCCCATTTGTTGTACCAGATGTCTATACTCGTTGTTAGCCGTATTCAAAAGCATATCAACGAGACACTCACTGTACTCTTTGCCAGTCTGCACATCCTCCTTCTTTTCAACGTCGCCTGGCTTTACTTGTTTCCGAGCAGGCTTTAGTTTCTTGATTGGCTTGAGAGTCGTCAAGGGTTTTACTACGGTTGACACTTTTGTTTCTTCTGTACTAGTTATTGCGCTCATTGTCGTGAATGTGGAGACCTCTCTGGCCGACTCGGACGCCCACTGACACTGTTGAAGCACTGGTGGGCCTAGTATTAGTCAGCATTTCTCCGTCACGAGCGCCTCCGAGTCTGGCAAGTGCGCCGCGTCGCGTCGCGTCTCACTGGCAGTCGTGTCTCTCGCTCTCCCCTACTTTTTCAATCATTGCATCCATCCTACAATTTTGAAGTCTAGTTCATAACCTGCTACAGTATGCCAGGAAAAGTTAAAGAGGGATCTGATAAGACGCCTGTCCTCAAAGGCCAAGAAGGTGAGTACGCCATGACTGCGGCCAGGCCCTTGCTTCCTCTGAATCCTTGCAAAGCCGAAGATGCTGTATACAGATATATGAAGAAGGTTCGTGTCTTTTTCATACTCTAAGATTATCTATAACATGCATTCTATTCTCTAGATGAATAGACCTTTCGGGGCTGGCAAGTCTTTTTCTATCACGGCCAACCCTCTTGCCTAACTTCAAACCTCAGTGGATGTATGCGCAAATCTGAAGGGTGCTGTTCCAAAGACTGCAACACAAAAGGTCCTTCAGTCCTTGGCAGACAAAGGAAGCGTCACAAAGAAAGACTACGGTATCTATACTTTATTACACAGCTTCAATTCTGTCCTCATTGACTATTGCAAGGCAAAACCACGTTCTTCGTCGCAAACCAGTCCAACCTTGAGGACGTACCCGCAGAGAAACTCAAGGATCTGGAGGCTGAATTGAGTGCAATTGAAGACGAGAACAAGGAGCTTCAGGCTCAGGTGAAGGCTGCTACGTCTGGTGAGTAATTCTCATAGACGCATATAGTCATCGTAGTAGCTATCTAGTAGATTGGCTTATTTCTCATGGAATGCAGAACTCAATAAAGTGAAGAACACGCCTACCGATGAAGACCTTGCACGACAGATTGAGGAGACGGAAAATCAAGTGAGGAAGACTGCAGGATACCTTGAGCCGCTTCGCTCTGGCCAGACTCTCATCTCCCCAGAGGAGATGGCAAAGCTTGATGCGGACTGGGCTAAATGGAGGGCAGAATGGGTTTCGCGGAAGAAAATATACATGAAGTGAGTATCTTGGATCATCCTAACTTACCACGACAATCGTCTGCAATGAAGGCTCCTGGGTACACATACCGATACTCATCTGACGGTGAAATCTAGCTTGTGGTACTTGGTTTCGGACAGTCTCCCTCCTCAAGATGCTAAGGACCTTGCCGAGGAACTTGGGATAGAGCTCGACACGGCCGAACATTCTGAAATAGAGAAAAGCTCCTTGTGCATTCCCGGCAAGAGAAGATGATACCTGCTGCGAGATCAATGTACTGGTTACCTCGCGAGATATTCTATTTACTTCCAATCCAGTCTGTAATTTGTAACAATAATCATATTTTAGTGATCAAGTGTTGGTGATGTACAGTATAAGCATATGTGTGTGTAAGTAGATGAGTGATACATGCATACTTGAGTATCTGACTCATTGCATACGCGTAAGTCTAAGCTAGTGCCGTAGAGGAGAGTATGGAAACAATAACAAAAACCCCATGGAATAATTTATCCAATTGGATGTAAACAAAAGGGATAATGTGGATACAAGGAGTGCATACTGAGATTGGCAAAGGGTCGTCTCTGGGAGCTGGAGGCAAGTCAACGGTGATGTCTCAGCTGGGCGTTCGGTGGCCCGCCCCACCCAGGCATAGCGCGCGCGACGGCACCCATCACTGGCTGTTGCTGTTGCAAAGGTGGAGCCCTGGCGAGGAGCTGCGCCCTTGCGAGTTGCTCTGCCACGGCCCGCTGGTGCTGCTGCATTTGCTGCTGCTGTAGCTCTCGCAAACGAGCCATGTTAGCTTCGTGTTGCTGGTGAGCGGCCGCCAGAAACTGCGCGTGATGGTCCATCGGCGGGGCCACCGCCACTGGCACAAAGTGCACCTGATGCCCGAACGCGTCGGGCACCTGCGCGACATTCACGTGGTACAGCGGTTGTGGGGGAGGCTGGTGATACATTGGCTGTGCTTGTGGGTGGGGAAGAGGAACGTGAGCTGGCTGCGCAGGTGGGGGCGGTGGGCGGGCACGTTGACCTCGACGGACAGCAGCCATACGTTGTCGCATTTGATCTGCATGCACTTGAGCTCGGTGAAGCGCTGCAGCGTGACCATGCAGATGTGGGGCGACTTGATGCGCTGGAGCGGGGACGGGCGCGGGTGCTGGGGCTGCTTTCGGCAATTCAACATCGAGCTCCTTCTTATCGAGGTCCGGGTTTTCGGCCTGCACTTGCTCGATGGCTCTTTGGCGGGCTGCTGCGGCCTAAACAATATAAGAAAAGAAACACGATCAGTCGATGTTTTCTCCTTGAATGACACCGTGTTATGCGAACCTCTTGTTCGTGGCGCTCTTCGACTTTGTCCCAGAGAGCACATTTTCCTGCGGATGCCGCTGTCCGTTGCCCGCCGGGTGTCTACAGATACAATGAACAACGGTTGGTTAGCCAACGACAGGTTACAAAGATCAATTACTTACCTGATCGAAATGGTCGTAACCTTTGATGACTTTACGGCAGACATAGCACGACAGAGTACGACAATGCGGGCAAGTCATCTTGTTACACTACATGCAAAGGTTAGTGTTCCTCGTCCTCATCTACGTTCAGTTAAAGAACGTACGCCTAGCTCTTTCACAAACGCTAATAATCAGAAGTCAGTATCGTTGATGACTTTCAAGTGCCTGCAAGACCTACGCTTCTTGCAACTCGGACACTTGCGCATTATAGCTTCCGCTGTTAAATAAGTGTTAGGGATTGCGTACGAATGAAGGTGCTGTAAATCGCTCACTCATTGCCTCTTCAACCTTGTGACGCGCGTCCAGGCCCTTTTCTTCGTCTGCCTCTGCATTAAGGCTTGAGATACATTATCGCATATCCAGCATGACAGTGGACACTTACCCTTGCAGCTCTTCGGCAAGTGGTCCTAACATCCGAATCGAGTTAGACAAAAAACATACGTTAAGAGATTCAACATACCACTTTCTTACACGCTCGGCAGCTGACGACACGGCATTCCTCATTCTGGCATCTGAACAATTTCTCCTCATCGTTCTCGATAACGAGTTTAAAGTCGCAGAATGGGCAATCCTCCAAACCATCCAAGCCAGCTGCTTCAATCTCCTTCGTCTGTTTCACTCGCTCGTATAAAGACCAAAGCTTCTCCGGGAGGAAACGCTTCAATTCGATGTCACTAAACAGGAGTTTGCAGCCTGATTGGTCCATGCATTTGATTTCTGGGTCGCGTTGGCCCAGGCGGTCTGACACATAGGAGGTCATGCAGGTGACGCAGAAGAGATGCGCTTCAGGGCATTGAACCATCCGATCCTGTATAGGGATGCGAGAGTATATAAGATTTTGCAGAAGGCTTGTCAATATATCTGAACTTACGAATTCGTAAGATGAGAAACAGCAACCGCATTCAATTCCATCTTCGCATTCACCGTCATCATTCGGAGCAGGGTCATTACTAGGGCCCGCCTCGGGTTGTTCTGTCTCAGACCGTAGCTTTTGCAGAAGCCACTCTCGCTCCAACTTGTACTCATCGTCGTGGTATATCATTTTAGATTGAGCTCTGGATGCCGTGGCTTTGGCCTTGAAAGGTGGCGAAGGGCGTTTCATGTCTTCACGCAGTCGCAGATACGCTGGTGCGTAAAAGTTACGGTGTAGACTAAGAACTTGACGAACGTATGGCTTGGGGATATAAGGAAAATCAAGAGAAAGTTGGTCCTGCGGACTAATGTAAGAAAAGCGACGAATAGAATTAAACTTAGTGCATACCAATGCCATTTGATAGTAATAAGGGCCACCGGTGAAAGGCCTCTCGGTGCTACCGTAGTCGACGGTCTTCACTATTTTTATGGGAGGTGCAGCGACAGCTTCGTCTGCGTCTCGCTTTCTTTTCCCCTTATTCTGCTCAATCTTTGGATACGACGGATCCTCGAAGAGCATATGCACAACATTATTAGCCACTTCAGAGCCATAGTCTGGAATATGTTTCCTAACAAGCTCCAGGGCGTGTCTAGGTAGGACGTCTGGGACTACTTCCAAGACATGAGACAGGTAATGGTCCTCCAGGTTCGGGTCCACTTCCTCTGCATCCACTGCTATAGGTTCATCTCGAGTTGCCCCAACAGGTTGCATGCGATCAACAAAGTCCGGAAAAGCCTTTTGCTGTCGTCTAAAGATGTTGCCAGTGTTTTCCTTGGGGGCCGCAGACGGATCATACCCCTCTCGTTGCGCCGCAGGTGCTGCGAGATGCACCGGCCGCGACGGTCCAGCTACATTGCCAGTCAGATAGTTACCCTTCTCGCCCAACCTCCGACGCTTCTTCAATCTCTCGCGCGCAAGCTCCTCATCGTCGCTGTCGCTGAGGTCGATAATTGAGCTGTTGGGATCAGGCGCTGGGTTCCGGCGCGTCGTGCCCGTCGCGTTGCGTCTCGCCGAAGGGCCTGCACTGGGCTGGCGTGTCCCTCGCATGGGCTATCGTCGCTGCCGCAGCCGCTCACGATGCTGAGTGGGTAAGAGATGCTTGAGATTGTGGTGAAGGAAGAGGTGGGTGGCTTTGAGGCTGTGGGTTGGATGAGGGCGCCTGAGCGCGATGCAGACGCGCGACTCGGGTAGTACTTACTGCTCTTTGCATAACTATGCGGAATCGCAAAAAAATTGTCAAGGGCCTTGTTACTCTAAATGTGACGGCGCTAGATCACGGTCTAGAGCTTCGGAGAGATCCGAGAAAAAGCGCCCAAAAAATAGGAATCCTACCAATCGGTTGCTCCGATCCTTCTGATCCGAGAGGCTTGTGGTAACCGGCTGAGCTACAGGTTAGCCAATAATTGTCATCAATCAGTTCTGTGTGCCAAGACTTGCTACCGGCATGTCGGCAATGACATCACTGACAACGCAATCATTAAAAAGGGTTCTCAAAGGCCTGTAAATGGTACTCTACTTGGGTTTATTAAGTTCTCACGAAATATCACGCTGTCACGAAGGCCCTCCAAAAATTTCTCAGATTCCGCATAGAGCTGCAAAGAGCAGTAAGGCAAATTTGAGGCCACCGAGACTGCCATCCGGAATTTATCGGCGTGACGCGACCCGGGCTGAATGTCGCGGCCTTCATCTTGGACTTACCCCTCCACCGTCAACATCCTGCAATCAGCGAGGCAAAGCTCATGGTTTCGCTATATTTGCTGCCTAATGAACTATCTGAGCTCGCTGGATTGCTTACAGCCGGTTTCCGTACGCTCGTCATGACATCAGCTCTAATCCAGCCGCTATTGCTTGGACTATCGCCTACTTACAGGGCTTTGGATAACAAGATATCTGCTTTTTATGATATATGCGTGGTGGTAGTGTATGAAAACAGTCAGAAGAATTGGCATGCTTAGCCTCATCTGGTCTGGCTGCGCAACCTTAATCGGCGATGTAACACAATAGCTCAAGTTTATTATCTTTGGCAATTGTCTTCCAACACAAACAAGGAAGGTTTCCCCGTGCGTTTTCGCTGCCGCTCTGGTCTTCATAGGCTCAAAGATAGGCTCAAAAAGTGAGCTGTGTTGCATCTCTTTCTAACTTGATACACAATCACTCACAGAAATGGGCGTCATTCAGGGCGAGCGCCGATGGACGAACAGTCGCAGACGGCCCATATTGAAGACTACCCTTCATATTGTCTACGTCCTCTTTCGCTCCTCTCCTCACTCAGATGGTAAGATACCAACACGCTGTGGACACTACCACGTCTATGTTCAGAAGAAATAGGCCATCATTAGTTAAGTGTGTTAATCAGGTCATTCATAGATTTCTTTACGGGGAACTAACTTGTCAACCGAAAACACCGCGGAGCGAAGCCACTGCATATACATTTATTGTCATAGAGCGATTATCAAGTTATACAGATTGTAGTCGATGGCACTCTACCTCAGTAAACACATATTGTTCATATATTGTAAAAGAAATTATGGAAACCTGCTCCAAGATCTCAAGTAGGATACCTAATGTGAGAGCCTTGCTACTAAGTTAGTCAGGAGCCACCACCATGTCCAGTCAAGAAGACAGGGTGGCACAAAGCATTAGCGCAAATAATAGCTTCGAAGCATCAATATCTCTTACTCACGAAGAAGTACACGAACTCCTGGACGCGAACAACTCACTTAAGGCACCGGAAGTAATATCGGCTATCAAGAAATGGTCGCGAGGCACCAAGGTCACAGCAAAACAGGCAACGGCCCTGGACAGGATGCTTGATCGCCTATTGGTGATCTTCGCCTCCACCCACTCGTACACGGACATAGTCGAGCGTCTCCAGGCGCTTGACGAGAAGATCAGCGCACCACCGGAAGCGAAGAAGACCACCTATGCGTCAGTGGCGCGATCGACACCGGAAGTTCGAGCGCCCAAACGACCCACCCGTGCCGACGAGGTGACGATCAAGATTACTCGCCAGTCCGTGGCAGAAACGAGGACGCAGGGGTCAGGAGAGGAGGTGAAGGGATGGGTGGAGAAGGCGTTGAAGGACAGCGGGGTGGATGGGTTAAGGGAGTTGGAAGTCCAAGGGGTACAACCACACCGGAGTGGCACGAAAGTCACGGTTCGCTTGAAGTCCCCAGAGGATGCGAAGGCAATCGTCCGGAGTGCCGCAAAGTGCTCGAAGGCCTTGGGCGAAGGTGCAAAGGTGAGTGTCCCGCATTTTGGAGTGGTAATACAAGGGGTACCTTTGTACTACGACCCCACGGGCGCGGATACTCGAAGGGAACTGCATGAGCAGAACCCCCACTTGCTACCCTCCCCCGAGACCATCGTGGACATCCGATGGCTGGTGCCAAAGGACAGGCTACCTCTGGGGCGACGCGCAGGCAGTTGGGTGGTCATTCTCGACAACCAACAAGCGGCGGACAACCTAATTGACCAGAGTGTCAAAGTCCAGTCGCTCCTGCTCTCCGCCCGGAGGTACTTTACGGGGCCCCGCCAGTGCCGCAAATGTCAGCGATGGGGCCACCTCAGCTACAGCTGCACGGCTAAGGAGCAGACATGCGCTCATTGCGGCGGACCCCACGACAGTCAGACCTGCCAGTCCAAGGAGTCGAAGAGGTGTGTTAACTGCAATGGCAATCATGAGTCCTTTTACCCCCAGTGCCCAACGAGACGCACTGAGTCCCTGCGAGCGAGGGAGGCTCAAGCGGGCGAAAGTGTGTACTTTGCGGGTATTGACTTCCAATTCTCCTCTTTTCTTTCTTCCTCTTCATGAATATTGAACAATTATCCCAACACGGCTTTAGAATTCGTTCCCTTAACTGCCACCGTAGATACAAAGTATTGATTTCTCTCCTTAATAATTCTGACCCCAAGTCTCTCGACATCCTATGTATACAAGAACCCCCCCCCTCTTTTGCTCGATTCCCCTCTCTCTCGCCCCGTCAGTGGGACAGACTCTTACCTTTCCCTTCTAATGACGAAACTCCGCCAAAATGTTTTATTTATATCAGTAAACGCATCCCCTCCTCCTCATTCACACAAATCCAAATTCCCCATTCCAATATCACGGCACTCCGCATTCGCATTTCTCATCTTTTTATTTCTCTATTTAATGTATACAACCCTCCTAATTCTTCTCAAACGATTGATGCCTTGCATACACACCTTCAAGACCCGAGGACAGGCCCAAGTGCAGCAGATGCGATCATGCTAGTTGGGGACTTCAATAAACACGACCCCCTGTGGTCGGGTCCCCTTCATCCCCATCGTACCAAGAGGGACCCAGCAGACACCTTGATCGACATCATCCTGAGACACGGACTGGGGCTGTGCCTAGAGCCCGGCACCCCAACGTACCTGTCTCCTGCACATCGGACGTGGTCAACACTGGACTTGCTCTTTGTTTCTGAAGATAGTCTCCTCCCCGTATTGTCGTACTGTCATACATTTGGAGGAGATGCATCAGACCATATGGGGCTGGAAGCCGAGTTCAGCATATACCCTGACCAGGTAGACGCAAAGCCGAAACCGAGGTTCCGGGAGGCAGACTGGGCCGCGTTTGCCAAAGCTGTCAATAACTACTTTCAGGCAAACCCACTACCGGCCATAGGACCCTCCCCGGCCTCGCTGGACAACTATGTGACTCTCCTCACGAAAGGGCTGCAACACCTCCTAGCCTCGGCAGTCCCAACCACTACAGTATCCCAGTATTGCAACCGCTGGTGGACTGCCGAGCTTACAGCCCTTCGCAAGGAGTACCGCAAGGTTCAACGACGCATAAACAAGTCCGATAGATCGCATGCGTCATGGGAAGCAATGAAAGAGGCGCGTAACAAGTACACTGGGGCTATCACGAAGCAGAAACGGGCACACTGGAAACAATATATGGAACAGCTGACGCAAGAACAACTGTGGACGGCGGCGCGGTACACTGACGATACCCCTAGTGCGTCAACCCGCGTCCCCGCCCTCACCAGCCCCAATGGCATGGTTTCCAGCACAGACGGAAAGTGCGCCGTTCTCTTCGACACCTTCTTCCCTTCCCTGCCCAACAGCTACCGACCCCCAGCGCCTTTGGCCCAGCCTGAACGGACCATCCCCCTGGCCCCTTTTGACCAGAGGGACATCGATAAAGCCATATCGAGATTGGCCCCGTTCAAGGCCCCAGGGCCATCGGGCATACCCAATATTGCTATCAAGTCAGCCCAGGCATTCCTAGGACCGGCCTTGCTTAGCATATTGCGGGCATCCCTGGAATTAGGCCACTTCCCGACACCATGGAAGTCGTACAGCACAGTCACCCTTCGCAAACCGGGAAAAAGCGATTACACGGTACCCAAAGCATATCGACCTGTCGCGTTGGAAGACACCTTGGGTAAGGTGCTCGAATCTGTCATTGCGACACGGCTGTCGGCCATTGCGGAGGCGCACCAGATGCTGCCGGCCACTCAGTTCGGGGGCCGACCGGGGCGCACCACCACGGACGCCATCCTATTCATCACCCAGAAAGTGAAAGACGCATGGCGCACGGGCAGGGTGGCCAGTCTCCTACTCATGGATATTTCGCAAGCCTTCCCGACCGTGCCTCACCCATCCCTATTAGCCAAACTCAAACGAGCGGGGGATGTGCCACCACCCCTTACAGCGTGGATTACAAGCTTCCTCTCCGACCGCACCACCACCCTGTCCTTCGACGACTTCACTTCCTCCCCTCAACCAGTCCCCATTGGCGTCCCACAAGGCTCACCCCTCTCCCCCATACTGTACCTCCTCTTTAATTCCGACCTCTTGCAGCTCCCCGCAAAACCCACCGACCCATCCTCGGGCTTCATTGATGATACGGCCAAGCTAGTTGTCTCAAACTCTGCCGCAACCAATGTGCTCACACTCAATGCGTATCTCCAAGACGCGGACCGCTGGGGGGATACGAACGGATCTCGGTACGATTATCAGAAGTTCCAGCTGATTCACTTTTGGGGGCACAAGGCCAAGCCAGCAACAGCAACAACAGCAGCACTCGACCTTCAATTCCGCTCGCATGTTATCCGACCATCGGCGCACGCAAGGTACCTGGGGGTCATACTGGATGAGAAGCTGTCCTTCAAATTTCACATTGAACAGGTCCTTGCTCGGGGCACCCGGACACTGGGAGCGGTGGGAAGGCTAAAGGTACCCCATGGCTATATGCGCCAACTTATACAGGCCATGGTCCTCCCTCGGGTTGAATACGCCCTGGTAACGTGGTACGAGCCCCTCTCGGAGGGCCCAGGACGACGGACAGGGAACGCAGGGCTCACTAAGGCAATGTCCAAATTGCAGAGGAGGGCCGCCAAACTCATTACCGGGGCCTTCAGTACCACAGCCACGGACATGGCGGACTTTCATGCGCACCTTCTACCCACCCACATTCGCCTCAAGCTCAGTGTTTTCAAGGCCGCAGTGCGACTGTGCACGCTACCTCCACAACACCCACTACACGCCATGGTGCAGCGATGCCGGCGACCGGTGAAGAGACACCGCTCTGTCCTTCATAAGCTAATGAGTGCCTTCCCGGAGCTACGGGGGTCTGTAGAGACCATAAGGCCCCTACTCGGTACGGATTCAGCGTTCCCGGGTCTAACAACCCGTGTAGCAACATCCCGCGCGGCAGCCAAGGATGAAGCAGAAGCAGCAATCACAGCAGGGTCACTCTGCATCTTCTCAGATGGGTCGGGTTACAAGGGAGGTGTAGGGGCCGCAGCCATAGCCTTCGGGGGGAAACCAAGGGCTTCGTACGAGGACTACGTCGGGAAGTTAGGCACAGGAACTGGGGCAAAGGACAGGCGGATGGAGGTCAAGGACGGGGTCACCGGGAGACCGGGGACACAGACGCAGGAAGGCGTATTTCTCTCTTCTTTTTCTTCTTCTTTTCCTTCTCTCAACGAGGCTCACTCTCACTGTAGCTCTAGCAAAGTCTCTTCTCTCTCTTTTCCTTCTTCTCTTTCCTCCTCTTCTTCTCTTTCTCTGCCGCTTTCACCCACAGGTCATATCTGGTCCCCGGACGTGCGCCGCCTCCACCTTGGGACGGCTCGGGAACACACGGTCTTTGAAGCTGAAGTGAGTGGTGCGATTCTCGGGCTCGACCTCATCAGGGCCACCCCCCGTGCCACCCGGGCATCGATATTCATCGACTGCCAGGCCGCCATAAGCGCCATCCGAGCTCCCCGAGCACAACCGGGCCAACATCTCCTCACCATATTCTGGACGGAACTTCAGCGACTTCAGCAGCAACGAACCACTCTAGCCATTACCATCCACTGGGTCCCAGGCCACGAGGACATGGAAGCCAATGAGCAGGTCGACGGGGAGGCCAAAATGGCAGCACAGAACACCGGGGCCAACCAAACCGGCCGACTCCGATATTTTGCCAACAGCCTACCAGCTAGCGCGGCCGCGCTCATAGCGGCTAGGAAAAATCAGGCCTCCCTCGTGTGGAAACAAGAGTGGACCAAGTCCAAGAGCGCGAAGAAATTGCGGGCCGTCGACTCGAGTGTCCCCTCGCGGGCGGTACGCACTATCTACAAAGACCGAAGCCGGAATGAGTGCGCCATCCTCACACAGTTACGCACGGGGCACGCACCACTGAACGCTCACCTCTTCCGCATCCGCTGCTCTGACTCTCCGCTCTGTTCCAACTGCAAGGTCGCCGAAACGGCCTCTCACTACCTCTTCAACTGCCGGAAATATGCTAGCCAACGCCGTGCACTCCGAACGTCACTCCGCAACAAACCCCTCACTTTACGTTCTGCACTGGGCCCGGGAGCAAGGGTCGGACCCATACTACACTTCATCAAAGACTCGGGTCGATTCCCCCACCTGTTCCCGACCACTGAGGTGGAAGACGATACCTTGGGTTGATTTAGGCTTTCTTTATTCCCTGCTTCTTCTCAATTATTCTCCTATTTATTCTCTCTAGAGCGGACCCTCAAGACGGGCCCCCCTCTCTCCTGCGCAATTGTAACACCAAAAGCCAACACTTGTACCACCACCCTCCCGCTCTGTAGCTATATGCGCATCCCTCTTCCTCTCAGCGACACTTCGCCTCACAAGAATCCCACACTCAAAATACCCTTTCCGGATCATACCTATCAGAGCTTCTTTATTCTTTAATCCTTTAATTTTCACTCTTCCAGCCTCACACATAGATAAATGGTAGATTACATGTATTTAAGTGCGCCATAGGCCCTAAAGGGCCTGCAGTCACTATAATGGAATAAATCAAATCAAATCAATAAATACTATGATCCAATTTTACTGCACTGTTTTACGTTGGCGAGATTGCATGATTGCTTTCAATCAGTACATGAGGGAGAAAAGTAAATTCTATTCCTCAATATTCCTAAGTAACTTGCTGCGAAGCAAATACTATAAATCGTAAAAGATAAAAAAATTGAGAACTAAAAAACCATTGAAGCAAGTCCGGAATCGAACCGAAGTCCTCTCATCTAGCTTTTAAGGTCTAAGCCTGGAGGGCCTCACCGGCAGTACCGATGAGACCTTTCCACTAAGTGAACGCGATAACCACTACACTACATGCCCCTTACAATTGTGTTAAACTATATATTATAGAACATAAAATTACTGTTTTAATTCGGACTGTCTTGTTATCAGGGTAGTTTGTAAGTATCAGTGATATGAATACTAAAAAGTATCTTTCTTCACCTCCGTTGATGCTACATTCTGTTCATAGTATTCTGTTGATGAGTTCTTTGATAAATATTTTTCAGCCCAAAATGATGATGCATATACAAGATGAGCGAATTCAGACCATCCGGAACTCCATTTACTGTACTATTCACGAGACATTATTGCAAGGTGGTGACAGACAATTTCTCTGCCACAACAAATGCTTTACCTTGTAAACCCTGGCGAGCCAGTTACCTATTTGTTCATCATATTATCTGAAAAGCCTTCGCCTGTTTTCAACTGCGGAACAGTTTCAAGTCATGTCCCACAATAGTATCCTGACACATTACCTTTCACCTTTACTCGTTCTTCTTGCACATGAAAACAGGTCGCTCTACAATACTTGCCATGAGACAAGCAACGAGGGGTTTGATGGCAAATATGAAGTCATAAGCAAGAGCGGGGATGATATTGGATCCTGAGTCCCATAGTCCATAATGTCTAATATCTACTACGTGTACGTGTGATGGATAGAAGAGAAGAAGGCCGAGAACGAATAATTCATTAAGAACGATGACAATGTAGGCTACATCTACGAGATGGGGTAATTATGCAGTCTTGAAAGAAAAAGAATGAGGTCAGGGATGCGATGAGTAAAGATGACAAGAACAACGTACCTCCTGCTTGAGATAGGCGATGATGTCCTTCCTGTCCTTCTCCTTCTTCAAGCCAGCGAAGGCCATCTTGGTACCAGGGATATACTACGAGATAGACATCAGCATTAGCCTCGGAAGAAACACAACACAAACATCGCAGCGCACCTTTTTGGGGTTTTCGAGGTACTCGAAAAGAGTGTCCTCGTTCCATGTGATTCCCTTGTTGACGTTGGCCGCGGTGTACGAGAAGCCCTCCGCCTGTCCGGTCTTGCGGCCGAACAAACTACAAAACAAGGCAAACGAAAGTGTCAGAGCTTCTGTCCGGCGAAGTACGGTGAGATGTGGCATTTCGGAGTAAACTCACCCGTGAAGGTTTGGGCCGACCTTGTGCGCACCGCCTGCCTCGAGGGTATGGCACTGCGCGCAGCGCGTCTTGAAGAGCGAAGCACCCTTGCCAGCGTCACCTGCAGAAAAAAAGAAAAGAAACACCAACATCAGAAACCGAGCCCCACCGAAAGCGGGTGACGCGCAAGCCGACGTACCAGACATGTCTATAATCTAACTGTCCGTACAGAAAATAAATTCGTAAAGGGAGAAGAGGACGGGGCGCTATGCGCTGTCGAGTCGGTCGGTCGGAGAGGAGGAGGTAAAGAGAAGAGGTGGTCGATGACGACGAAGGATGGATGATGTGGAGGTCGAAATTTTGCGTTGGGCCCAACTTTTATGACCAGTCGCTCTTCCGGGTCCTTCCGATTAGATTATGTCATATATTCCTTTATCGCCGAGCCAATCGGAATCAACGTATTTTGCGCCTTCCTTTTCCGTTTTCGAGAGTTCGAGTCTGCGTCGCGGCTATTATTTAGGTCTTTCTTGAATATTTTGACAAAAAGCCTTCCTTACAAACGAGTTATGCAGGTAGTTTATTATAAGTTTCGCTAGTTGGAAAGCAACTACAGACGCAAGCCAACTCAGTCCGATTCTTCCAGCTTCCCTCGGTTATCCCACGAACATCTGGCACTTGATTCCACTCCATATGACTGGCTCGTGAAAACAGTGCACATCTCATCTTTCCTTCATAAATTTGCCATCTCATTCTATGTCAATATATGTGTTAAGAGTGGAAGGAAACAGGGAAAACAAAAGCACGCTTCCCCGTATTATACGTTCAGCCCCCATAAGACATATGTACGCATGTCACCCTGGTACCATCCCTTCCACAAGTACACACACTATTACAGGATATACAGAAAAGTTAACACTAGAACTACAGGTAGGCAATAGTTGGCGCCCTGCGTAGGCAAGGGCTGAGCAGCTTTAATCAACATACACGAAAGGGGAATCTCAATGAAACACGAATGGAGAATATAAGTAAACGAAGGAGGCAAGTAGCATATACTGTAAAACATAGCTTAAGTAGGTGGTTGAAATGAGGGGAGGAAAGAGGGAATATTAGTACTCGCAGATAATCAGTCAGCTGTTTGGTTTAGTATCGCTAAAGTAAGTGGGTAGTGGTGAAACAGCAGACGAAAAGGATGGGCCCGGGGTTCATCGCCCGGAATGGGATGTCCTCATAAAGGACTGGCCCTGCTCATGGCCGTACATACGCGCCGTGGACGACGCCCAAGACGGCGTGGCAGCGGCGCCGCCGTGGCCCGCGGGCTCACTATGGCTCTGCGTGGCAAGCGGCGACCCCGCCATGACGTTCGGCGCCGGAGGGGGCAAACCAGCGGCGCCCGGGCCCTCCTGCGCACCCGCGATCGCGGGGTACTGGTACCCCGCCGTCGCCCCCGCCGTCGTCGTCTGCACATGGTACTGCGCCTGCATCTGCGGCGACTGCAGGATCTGCGCCTTCATCGCGGAGAGGCTCGGCGACGCATGCAGCGCCGGCTCCTGGCCCTGCGTCTTTATCAGGTCGTTCTGCTGGGGCTGGTGCTGGTGCTGGTGCTGCGGTTGCGTGCCACTGGTGCTGTCCCCATTCGCCCTCCGCTGCTGCTCGAGCTTCTCCTTCTCCTTCTCGTTCGCCGCGCGCGTCGACGCGCGCAGCATCTCCAGGTCGATCACGACCGGTCGCCCGTCCGGGCCGAGGTTCTTGTCGCGTTTGCGCACCAGCTTCGCGTAGTCTGCGTAGATGTAAGGAACCGAGTGAGTCGATAGGAGCAAAAGAAATGGGCGGAAGTTCGCTTACGTAGACCACAAGCATTGCATAACGTGCGTGCGCCGTCGGGACCACGGCGCCATTCAGGCGTCTCTCGGATATTGCACGAGTGGCATTTCCCAGGAGGCGTGGCTCTCTTATAGCAGGAAAGAAAAAAAGAGAGAGAGAGAGATTTAACTCCATCCCACCGCGCTCAAAAAAAACTAAAGCGAACATACACTTCGTTTTCGATATTTCCCCTTCGCAGCCGCAGAGTTCAGCGAATTCGTATTCGTCGCCCGCTTGCTCCGTATGATCGCCATATCCTTCTCCGCCATCGACTGCACCTTCTCGCCCGTCGCTATATACGCAGTGGACTGTACATAATTGATATTAGCACGATTAGAGTTCAAAATCGAATCCGCTTGCCCGGAGACTCACCTGAGGATACGCACTGACCGTGATGAAATTATCCTCGTCCCCAGACACGTCCTCCCACGGGCGCTTCGGTGCGCGTCCCGGGCCCGACTCGACCTGCGCTGCGAAGCCCGCGGTCCGGCTCTCCTCGAGTTTCGGCGCGAGCATCGCGACGCTATTCGAGCCCTCTGCAGCGATGTACTCGCGCAGGTCTTCGAGAAGTTTCACGACCTCCGCCGCCCGGCGCTCCATCGCCTGCATCTCCTCCTGCGTCGGCTGCGGCAGCTGCCGTCCCACTGCGAGAAGGAGAAGAGAAAAGAAGAAACAAGCGTTAGACTTTTTTTTTTGGTTGGACTATGAGAGTCCACGTGGGCTGCTTACTGTGCTTCTGAGCGAATTCGTACAAGATGCGGCAGTTCTCCTGGATCTGCTTAAACGTCTCAGTTATACGTTTGGAAAAAAAAAACTCCAAGGAGCGGTCGGACAATCGGGTACACACCTTCCGCAGATACGTCTCCTTCAGGTCAGACGAGATCTTCGCAGGCGAAGACGGCTGGCTGAAACTCATCGTGCCGGCGCCCGCCATGTACTCACTCGACGCGCCTGCAGAGCCAGAGGGCGCCCCTCCCCCAAACGCCCCGCCCAAGCCGGACGAGCCAAGCGCTGGCGGGGCGCCCATGCTCCCCGCACTCGCCACGGACGCGCGCCCTGTGCTCGCGGTGTCGCCTGGCGCACCAGACGCGAGCGGGGCCGCTGACCGGCCGTATGACGGGCTCTGCTGCGGCTGCTGGTGCTGCTGGTAGGCTTGCGGCGGGGGGTGGCCTTGTGTTGGAGGATGCCCGGGCGCGGCGGCCTGCTGGCACCTGCGCGTGCGTGTGTGACGGCCCCGCCTGCCACGCGAGCTCCGGTGTCGGCGTCGGCGGCGGGGCGCCGTACATGTTCGCGGGTATCGGCGTGTGCCGGCTGTGCGCGTACGCGGACGGCGGCGGCGGTGGCGGCTGATGCGCCTGATACGCGGCGTAGTCGTACGCCTCATGCGATTCGTGTGGGTGGCTCTGCGCAACAGCGGGTGAGACACTCGGGTTCACGGACATGGATGCGCCCGCGGGGGGTGCAGCATGGGGCGGTATGGCCATCGGAGCGTACGGGGAGGCGGGCGGGGGTCCATGCGAGGCGTGGAGATGGGCTTGTGGATATGGATGCGAATGCGCCGGCGGGCCAGGCGTATAAGGAGGCTAAGGAAATATCGCGTAGACCGGACGATAAAAAAAAAGTTTGTTAGCACGTGGTATATCCGGCAACAAAGGGTCAAAAACAAAATAGACATGGACATGATAGCCCAGAGATTGATGGCAGAATGGAAACAATGACAACGGATGTGGAGAGGATAGCGTTTGAGATTTCGAGTCTGAAGAAACGAAGCGGCACGGTTGCACTCACATGCGGTGAACGCCCTGACGCGCCTGCAGCCGGCGACACGGACACACTGGACCCGCTGCCTCCCAAGCCCGAGCCAGCACCGGCGCTCCCTCCCCCTCCTCCTCGCGACTCCGAGCGCTGTCGCTTCAGCGACTGCGTCTGCTGCCCCGCCATCATCGAGCCATGCCCATGCCCATGCATACCCGGCGTCCCACCCATTCCTGCACTGTTCGGCGTTGGCGGCGGTAAATGATGTTGCGGGTATTCCGCGGACTGCGGCGCGCCCATCATAAGCGCGGAGGACGAGGCGGCGGAGTGAGGCGGTGCCGGGCTGCGTGGAATCCCGGGTGGTGCGCCCCATGACGAGGACGTCCGCCCACGTCCGCCCACCCCGGGCGCAGACGCTGGCACTTGGCCCTGGGCCAGCGCAGGCGAGTCCGGTATGTGTTGTTGTTGCTGCTGCTGCTGTACACTCTGCACCTGTCCGTACGAATGCTGCTGCTGCTGTTGCTGCCTCGCGCGCTGCACGCCCGACGACGCGTACGCAGACGTCGCCTGCGGGGGTGGGGGCTGGCCCGACGGTGCAGATATGGAATTCGACGCGGGGGGCACGGGCTGTGGTTGGCTGTACGGCTGGAAGTCGAGCTCGCGGAAGGGGGGGAGATTGCGGATGGGGGGCAGGCGGTCCTGCTGTGGGGGCAGCGGAGGGATGTCGTGTGCGTACGCATGGGCGTGCTGGGCGAGGCCGTGGCCGTGGCCATGGGGCACTGGGTGGCTGCCGGACGGACCTGCGACGGGTGCAGACGTGAACATGGCCTGCGCAGGCAGCGAGGCCATGCGGCGGGCTCAAGGACTCTGTTAAGTGTGTACCCCTGCGGGATCGCGGCCTCGTCACTACCCTCACACAGTCGTCGCTCTCGCGGTCGTATAGCTACGCTGCGCGTCGCGTCGATGGTCAGTCCCAGTCGTCTGATCGCGATTATGTCTGGATAGCTACAGTATACCGAGAACGTAGATCGGGGGATGCAAAGGGCAAATGTGTGCTGTTTGTCTCCGAGATCGCGGCGGGCTGTGGTGTGCGCGTCGATCTCTGTTCGACGCAGAAGAGCAGGTCCGTAGGTTGGCGAATGAAATCGAAATCGAAATCGGAGAGAGGGCGCTTTCGTGGGTGGGTGGAGGGGTATCCGAGATCGCGATCCACGAATTGAATCTCAAAAGCCTACTTTGCCGGAAGAGACGGACAATTATTAGGAGATGTGCTATGCTGCTGTTTCGAAATGTTTACACAAGCGACGTCGACCCGGCGGAAAACAGAAGGGCGGTTGCGTTACAAGCTGTGATGTACTTGGGTGCTGAAGTACCTATAGCACTGAACTGAATGAGCTTGGTAAAACGAAAGATCCGTGATTTAATTCGTGCACGGACAATTAGGAACGATCTAGCGTTGGCGGGAGGAGAAGACCGGTGGTGACATGAAAGGCTACAGGAGCGAGCTCAGGCTATAGTATATGGATGACGACCCCGACCTCGAGGAGATGAGTCGAATGGAGAAAACGAGGATGCAGCAGCAGGCTGAGGTCGGTCGGTGAGCGATGCAGCACAGTCGCCCAGTCAAGATCTCGCTCAAATTCTGTATATGTAATATTATTCAAATTAGCGCTGCTACCGATACCCGAACTTCAACTCAATAGACCCAAGACACAGGGTCCCGAACATATAGGCATCCTTACCTCAGGCTTACTACCAGTCCGTCTCGGCTATGCACAATGCACAGATTATTCCTCTCCAAATAGTGCGCTATTCTCTGGACCGTTTGCGACGCGTCTGTCAGTGGGTGGGTGGGCTGTCTGACGAGGGCTGGTATCATTTAGGAGAATAAGCTCTTTCGAGAGAACTGACTGTCCATCGGGCAAGCTGCATCCAAACATGCGCGAGGCACGTTGATAAGGCCTGTCACCCGCCCGATGGGGCAACATTCAATTCTGGCTCGGAGCCACCCCATCGGCTCGGCTGACTGAGACCCACTGATCTCATACCGCCCATGCTAATCTCTACTCCCAGATCCTGCTTTCCCCCTCGCATGAAAAAAACAAACAACAAATAGCGTTCGTCTGGAGGAAATAAGATAAAACATAACCTAACATACCATAGCAGACATACTGCACTTCCATGCGCGTGCGTCCGGATTTATGATTTTTTTTTCTCCCCACATCCGACGCTCTCGCTCCTTCAGCAAAAAGGCGCTCCATACTATCAGCCCAGTCATCACCCCTGATGATGTGCCCCGTGGGAGGGCTCGCCTGTGCCTGGATTTATGCCAAATCAGGCCCTTCATCGCGACCTTATCTGGAATCGTGACGCCTTCCATCTTCCGCCCGATGACCCTGCCTGCCAATTCAATCTCACGAAGCCCTCACGTAATCGCCCCTTCTCGCGCGAAATATGTGTAACAGTAATATAGATCGAGGTCATGCACAACAAAGAGAGAGGCGTGAAGAGCCGTATTAGCATACCGTGCGGCAGACACGCTTGAGCGGCGATGGGGGAGGGCGTGTTGAGGACGACCGGACGCCAAAATTACTCATGCGCCATCAACCGTGACTCAGGGTTGCCCAGATGCGAGAATCGGCTATCCGCTTACTACGCAGCTTGTACCCAAACGGGGTATGCCGAAAACTGCATCGGCAACTTACGCTGCGAGTCGAAGACCGGTGCCGGCATACCTCCTGTACCATAGCTCTCGCATAGCATACACTCTAAAACGCAATAAAAATGTCTGTAGCCGAGGAAAGATACGAGAGGGCATCATATGCATATGTGCATTATGTCGCTTGAACGATCGAGGAAGACTTCTATACGAATAAGAATAGGTTCCGTATGTGACAGATGCGTGAACACGATGATCAAACTCACGGCTCACTTCATGATCAGTGAATAGAGAGCTCGGATTTACTGTAGTCCAGCCCAGAACCTTGCTTGTTAAGCTGTGGACGAGAAGCAAAGAAGATCGTTGCACGCTCGTAGAGCGCGTAACTCTACGAAGGGCGGCTATAGTATACTGCGAAAGACACGCGAAGAAGCAGCAGTCTAAAGAATGGATGGACGGCTCAGAAGAACGAGGGTCCACTGACACGCTCAAGAAGTTCTGCCGAAGATATAGTTAGTTATATGCGAACGCCGCAGCGCCAGTGATATTTTTCAAGCCCGACACTTCGCAAATAAGATATTTTAGTCACAGCAGGCGAGGAACACATGTGCATCATCAGTAACGCATGGCATACCGTGACTCCCACTCGCAATAGCCTTCGACATCGCGACGGAACTTGAAACCGAACGTGCATGCCAGTGTCGCGTTTCAGGCTGAGATAGCGGAATTAGACTTCGCGTGCCTGCCAGTGCTCTTGCGAGTTCTCTGCGGACATGAATACGTAGTTTGTGCGCATCACCATCATCATCATCATCATCATCATCATCATCATACGCATCATTCGAATGCCCGAATCGCGGTCGGCGTATACACCACCATGACTATGTATTTTAAATGGCAATGGACGGCATACGCATCTCGCTGCGCCCGGGCCTGCGCTTGCGCGAGCAGAATGGTGATGTCGATCATCGACATCATGATCCTTTCGCCCCCCCCCCTTCGCCCCACTTAGTACTACTAGTAGTAACCTTCAAGTTGAGACAAATCTGGGCAATAGGCAACCCGAGATCTCAATGCATAAACGCACCATTCTCGCATCCGAGTCCACACTTGATGATATATCCTCGTCCGTATCGGGCACAGGCTGTAGGCGAGATGAGGAGATTGGCGCTGACTCCAACTAGTAGTCAGGCTGCAGCCTGCCAGTGAGCAGGGAGTAAATGTAACATCAGCCTCAGGGCAGAGCTAGATTACGATATCCCCACATCTACATATGTATGTCAGTGCATCATTATCATCATCGTGTGTAAATGCCCGATCTGTTCTCAGAGCGCGTACTATCGAGACCAGAGTAAAGCCAATTCTAGGAAACCTTCGCGCGACAGCCTGCGTGACAGCTGTCTAAGGGACGCTGCCAGTGAAGCAGAAGACTCGAAGTTTATCTTCGCGCAATCTGCAGAGCCCGACGAAAGAAATCATATGCCAGAGCGTAGCCTATGCGCACTCAGGCTCCGAGTCAGAGCAGATTGCCACTGCCAGTGGGAGTGTCAGCCTGAGCCCTGAGGACAGGAACTCGAATACCAGTAGGTGCACACGCTACTACACGAAGCGCTCCCACCCCTCGCTGAGATAGTTCGCCGGCGTTCACAGGCTGTGGGTCCCAAAGCGACGTGCCGCGCGACCCAGGGAGGCCTGAAGCAGGCTCGGATGCAGGCCTACTAAAAGGGGCGTGGCGAATGCCAGCAGTGTGCGCTGGTCGCAGACTTACAGCCTGAGTGGCGAGGGACGGCTGGCATTCGGAAAGCAGGAGGGCGTGTTTCAAAGATCATCAGGGCCTAATTACCCACTGGCACTGGCGCTAGCAGCTTGAGGGCGTTCGCCCCACTGGACCGGCGATCGAACTTGAAGTGAGAACAACAAAAAGAGTAGTCACGGTACTAGTACGCGTGCTGGAAAGCATGTCTTTCGTTGCGCTGGAGAGTAGTTTGAGTAGTTGAGCAGTTAAATAGGACTACGGCGTCACCTTGGAGGAGTTTAGTCACTACTAGTAGCAATTGTCAGGCCAGAAATGTTCGGTTGTCAGGATGCCAGTGTATGAATGCGTGTGACGCTCTGACGCCGGGTACTATGGCCTTCAGGCTCAGGCTCATTCGTCGCAAAGT
Source organism: Trichaptum fuscoviolaceum (assembly GCA_910574455.1). Taxonomy (NCBI): domain Eukaryota; kingdom Fungi; phylum Basidiomycota; class Agaricomycetes; order Hymenochaetales; family Trichaptaceae; genus Trichaptum; species Trichaptum fuscoviolaceum. The sequence goes on along the minus strand of CAJSYZ010000008.1, from coordinate 603,280 downwards.
GGGCGCGTTCGCGTAAACGAAAAGGCAGCAAGCACGATCACGGTGCGGAAGTAAAGCCTGAGAGCACTTCTCTTGACACACACAGAGCTTTGATCGCGATCGGCCGAGGGGCTGCAGCAAGGAGAGGGATCTGCCATGTGAATTTAACCGCGTCTGACTCGGAGGCACTACATATGTATGCCCGACCAGTGTACGGCGTTGAGTCCGACTCGGGTACGCTACCGCAGCAGCCCGTCAATAATGAGGGCACCCGACGTCCAGGCTCCAACCTGGCCCGGACATGCGCAGGATCGAGAGTATGCGAGGCAGAAGCAGAAGATCGACGTGGCGACAGTCCCGATTCCGCTCCGAATCCTTTTCGTGCGGTCCAGATGTTGAGGGGTTCAGTCGGGAGCGAGGATGCGTCCGTCAGTGAGTGCGCTCTGCCAAGACCGCTCCCGGTGTTGTGTTCCTGTGTCTACACAAAAGCTGGCAGGCGGTATCTCGCGTACAGACGACGCGGGCAAAGAAGGGATGCCAAGTGCCGACCGTGACTGTACTGTAGCTCGGCTGAATGTGATCTTTGCCCTCGTCAGATATGATGCTTTCAGCCAACGGATACAACTCCGACTCTCTATAAAGATAAATCAGCTTTTGACATACACGCATACATGTGGACCCACCAGAGTCATGCGTGTCATATCGCCAGTTTCGTTCGTTCGGGGTATATCACGATGAATCCTTGAGATTAGCGCCCTCGTGCCAAGGGGCCCCATTGCACGCGTCCGATCCTCATCTCTATCCATCTCCTGGCATTGGTTTTCGTATATAGGGAGGCGATCTCCATACTAGCATTTGCCAATGACGTTCGGGTACGTACATACATGTATGTAGGGCCCACAATCTTCATATCCATAGATGGCTGTGTTCCTGGCCTCTCGCTCATGGTATCAGTGGTATCAGGGCCCATCCCGGATGCCAGGTATAGTTAGTTGATACCGTCCATGTGGGACCGTTGATATCGAAACAGCAGACGTATATGCAATGACTGAGTTAGTACTTGGAAACGGCTATAAGATGGCGCATGCAATTTGTTAATAAGGATCAGCACGCCATTGAAAAAAAAATGAGAGATGCAGTTGAGCGAGGGACGTACAGTATGTAACGACGAAGGACGCTGATCACAGGCAGCTCGTCCAGCACATTGGCGGAATACATTGCTCATTTGATGTCGAAACTGGCTCCATCACGAATGCACATTCTTTCCATTCGATGTACGCCATATAAGGCGCTTGCTCCATGGGACAAGTCATGAATATCGACCAGCGACCTGGAGGCGCAGAGTAGAAACTGCAAAGGGGTACTGTCCGAACTGACTCATTTGGATCTGTGCCGCTCGCCAAATTCTAGCAAGATACCCCAGAACAGCCTTATCAGAACAATTACTTGGTAAAAACTCACTTTATGTTCTTCGTTTCTTTGAGCACACCGAGCAGCTCTCAACAGAGTTCGTGCGTCGCGCCGACTCGGAATCGTCAAGCTGACCGGAACATCTCTTCCTCCTTTGTCATTCTCTTAATGCTTCACCCTTTCGCCACAGATGTCGGGCAGACAGGACAAAAGGCCATATGATTATCCGCAGAAACGGGTTTTGACTGGCCCACTGAGTCAACGCGATGTCACTCCATTCCATGACGTTGCTGTTGTAATGAATTTGAGACAAACTAATAGCTTATGTATTAGTCTCTTCAAGGCAGAGCTGCACACATTCTCACCATTCAAAGCCACAGCTGTCTGCAGCATCAACATATGTTACTTGGTAGTGCAGGTTACGGTAAAAATGATAATGATCGGCGCGGCTGCCAGTGTGATCTGGTGAACTTGAAGTAGCCTACTATGTAGTAGTGGTGAAAATCCGGATCCTTCCGAAACAAATACGGAACGTTCCGGATCACTTATATATTTTAATCAAGTTTTATCCATGACGCAAAGAAGATTCGCGCAACTTGAAAACATCACACGGAGTTCAGATTTATGACATCTTCGATTGCAGATAATGGACTAAGCAGACACGAGAGTGTACAAGAAAATCGAATAAAATAATCGGGTTGACAATGATACTGGTACAACGTGAGGCATGACGACGTGATCATGAGCAAAGCAAAGTTAATAATTGACGTGAACGAATAAAATATGCAGCGCGAAAGGAACGAAGATGCGAATGTGGAGATGCGACAGGATGGTAGAAAAGAGACGAGAAGAAGGAGCAGGCAAAACCAGTGCCGGTGCTCCTATATCGGGATGTGTCAGGCATGAGAGGCGTGCGGGGAAGCAGATCGTGATGTCTATGCGAGGGGGACCACAGGTAGGGTCCTTTAAGAGGGGTATTTGAAGGCGATCGGTGATCCGCGTTTTATATGGGCGATCATCCGTAGATCACTCTGTTAAGGAGAGCCAAAACGTCAGCACTGTGCATTCCAGAAACTCGGACGCGAGTTGCCGAATGTGACTCATTACTCACCCCCTCGATGTGGTTGTAATAGGCTGGAAATCTACGCGGCCCGCCTCGACGTAGCGCGAGAGGATATCTGCCCAATCTTCGCGCATGTCCCAGGTGATCTTGCTCGGAGCGTCGCATTCCACCGGCATGACCTGGCTGATGCTGCCGCACTGAACGAGGATGATCGCGGTGCCGATTCCTCCTGCGCGGCGGCAGCGTTCTTCCCGGCGCTGAATGTCCTGGGCAACGAGCGGGTCGCGGGACTCGATGTCCGAGCGTGCAATGAGGCGTGTGGCGGCGACAGCGAAGCGCTGAGCGGGGTTCGGATGGTTGCGATACGAGATCTCCACATGCAATGCGTATTTGCGGAGGTTCGCGGGTACGCGCTTGAGCTGGAGCGCCTGGAAGACGGACCAGTTGAGCAGTGACTGGTGCGACGAGCAAAATTTGCGGAGGTTCTTTGCAAGGGCCTCATCTCCGTAATCTTCTGTCTTCGCCGCGTTCAGTGTTGCGGAAGTGTGCTGGCAGATGGTCTTGTGCGATGGCCAGTGACGCTTTTGGCAATCTTGTGAGCAGTACTGTAGGCAAGTCATTATTAGCTACGCAGTGCAATTATTGGACTAGGTAAGTACGCACCTGGGTAGTCATGCATCCACCGCACATGCGGAAACGTTGTCCAAGCTCCTCAATGGCGCCGCAGGTGTCACACATTCGGTGGCCACGGGACTTCTGGTACTGGTGCGAGTGTACAGCCGGGGTAGGATGAGCGTAGTAAGATGCGACAGCGGCCATTGCTGAATG